>PVIW01015760.1:0-18727 GCA_004026585.1 Noctilio leporinus | reverse complement strand
GACTTTGGGTGGGTGGGGAGGGGGACAGAGGGGAGCAAAAAGGGGATGGATGTAATACAACAACAATAAAATTACAAGAAAAAAAAAAAAAAGAAGAAGAGTTACCTACAAAGGGGTCCCTATAAGATTACCAGCTGATTTCTTGTAAGAACCTTGCAGGTAAGAAGGGACTGGCAAGAAGTATTCAAAGTGATGAAAAGCAAGGGCCTACAACCAAGATTACTCTATTCAGCAAAGGTATCATTTAGAATGGAAGGGCAGATAAAGTGCTTCCAGACAAGGTAGAGCTAAAGGAGTTCATCATCACCAAGCCCTTATTACATAAAATGTTAAAGGGACTGATTTAAGAAAAAGATCAAAACTATGAACATTAAAATGAAAACAAATTCACTACTATTAACAACTGAATCTAAAAAACAAAAACTAAGCAAACAACCAGAACAAAAACAGAGTCATAGGTATGGGGATCATTTGGAGGGTTATCAGCTGGGAGGAGGAAGGCGGAGAAATGGGGAAAAGATGCAGGGATTTGGAAACATAATAGGTAGGTACAAGATAGGGGGAAATTAAGAATAATATAGGAAAGGGTGAAGCCAGGAAACTTATATGCATGACCCATGGACATGAACTAAGGTGGGATTGCTGGAGGGAAGGGACAGCCTGGGCAGAGGGGAGCAAAGAAATTGAGACAACTGAACAGTATAACCAATAAAAAACACTTTAAAAAAAGTTTTAAGATTTCTAAACAGATATATAGAATGAGCAAGTCTTAAAACAACAACTATTAAGATATTTCATGCTTATACTTATAAGCAGTTTTCGATATATGTAAACACACATATAACTCACACAGTTCAAATTCATTTCCAGAGTCAGCATATACTGGGGAAGATTCCTTACCTTCCTTGTTTCATTTCATTTTGGCTCCCCTCCACCCTCAAAACATCTTGGAACATAGAGAGTATGGAAACAAATGAGTATGAGCTATCTCTGAGAGCATTTAGAATGAAATAGCTCAGCATTCTTTTTTTTTTTTTTCTCCCAGTAAACCATGCTCTACCCACAAAATTAAACAGACATCTCTAGGGATACATATTTGCCAAGAGTGTTTCTGGCAAAAATAAAACCTGGCCCTTCTCCAGACTTCTATACATAGACAATAGTGGCTGTTCTACATATGGAGATTGATCACTGGCTGGCTGGTCTGAGGTTACTTAGTAATGTCAAGATAAAGAATATTAGGAACAGATCATTTTCATGTCAAAGACCTCTGGCAACAAACTTGCTCTGTCTAACTTTTCACATTGGGCAATGATGACAGTTATCACTGACAAGACAGTTACAATTCTAACACTATTTCCTTATTTTACAGACAAGCAAACCAAAGCCCAGAAAAGGTAGGCCATGCATTCAAAATCACACTAGTTGGTGACAGACAGTACAAAATACAGGTCTCAAGACTCCCAATTCAATAATCTTTCAACTTCTCTATTGAGCAGTACCACCTGCTTAAATAATATTAAAAAGACTATGCTGCTTGTATCTTAAATTTTTATTCTATAAGCCCTATCAAAAGCTTAAAAGTCATAAAGAGTTTCAATCCTTATTTTGCTAGAAATGGCAATATACTTTGTAACTTTGTACATAACAGTTTTTAAAAGGATTGTGTATTTTTTAAAATTGATTTGAGAGACAAAGGAAAGGAGAGAGAGTGAGAGATTGATTTGTTGTTCCACTTATCGATGCATTCATTGGTTGATTCTTGTTTGTGCCCTGACTGGGGGATTGAACCCATAATACTGGTATATCAGGAAGACACCTGAACCAACTGCGCAGGGCTGTACATTTTAAGTTCCAGAATCATCAAAGTAAAATTAAATTAGGACTGGATTAAAAATGATTACAACAAAATTAGGGAATTCTATATTTTGAAACTTAGTAAGATTCTTTAAAAACATATAGCTTAATATATTTAAAAATGGCAGGGCACTGGAATCAGAATCATAAGACCAGGAATTTAATCTTAGCTCTGTTACTGACAAGCGTTATGACTTGAGCCTGTTTTTTCCTTACCTACAAAGCAAGCAGGTTCACCCTGACTGATGTGGCTCAGTGAGTTGGATGTTGTCCAGCAAACTGAAAGATTGCTGGTTTGATTCCTGATCAGAGCACATACATGTCTTGGTTGCAGGCAGGCCAGGTCCTAGGTTGGGGGCATGCCAGAGAGAACCGATTGATGTTTCTCTCCCTCACTTTCTTCCTCTCTTACCTTCTCTCTAAAAATAAATAACTAAAATATTTTTTTAAAAAAAACAAAAACAATAACAACAACAGCAAAAAAAAAAAACAGGTTGGATCAGGATCACTAAATCTAATTCCACCATTTACAATACTAGATAACTGGAGGAAACAATTTTTATCTTACCATTTTATCACTTATTCAAATAATAGAGAAAAGATATAATACATCATTCTATACCTGATGAACTAAACAAGTTAAAACACAGATATTATCATCTCTACTATTTAAAAAAAGCAGATTTGGTACTAGAGTCAGAACACTATTGTCAGAAAATTGTAGTACACAGTTAAGTGATGGTGATTTAGTTCATATCTCTCTGCATTCGTTTAACTAAGTAGTAGTTTTTAAAAACACAAGTCTAGTTTTTCTGCAGGGCGAAACAGTGAAGGAGAACATAATAGCAGCTCAAAGTGGCTGTTTTAGTCTAGTTCTGCCAGAACCACCATGCACTTCTGTCAAATATCAAAAACTTTGATCTATTACTTTATTTAATGCTGTTATAAAACCCTGGATGAGTTAACATTGAGCCTTTTAATGAACAGGTCATTTAGAGCTTTTTAATAAAAAATCTACCATCTGTAGAAACAACTTTAACTGTCAACTCTTCTACTTGAGATGATTATTAATTCATATAGACTACAGATGTTCATCATATGCAACTCACTGAAGGCTACTCTAGGGAAAATCAAAAATTACATACACAGTCCCTTTACCCACCAACTGCCAGAAGCTTACAACTGAGTAGGATAATATAAATTTGATGACCTCTGAGTTACATTTTTAGAATTAAATTCTTATTAGTTTTTATGTCCACTTTATTATGTAATTGCATTTAGTTTCTATGTCTGTTTGCTAACAGGCATTAAACACAAAGTTAATTTCTAAAGTGCTAGAGAAAGAGATTAAGGCATCATAAAGAGATAATCCAATTGATGGCTATACAATAAAAAGAAGACAATAGGAAAATGTGATATGATCAAGCTCTATGAGCCAAAACCCCTCCAAGCTCCAACTCATTCGTCACACCTAAAATATTTGGTTTTGATTAAACACTGAGGTTTTATATCCTCTTGAAAGAATAAATCGTATTTTGGGGCTCTCTGAATCTCTGGTTCAATTTGCCTAAGAGACGTCTTGTAAAAAAGATTAGATCAGGGAAATAAAGATGACTAGATTATCAGTTTTCTCAAATTATTTACAAAGCTAATTTAAGCGATCTGAGTTTTTTTCCTCTGTTAAATTGTAACAGTATCTGTCTTGAAACCCACACACTACTAGTTAACATAAGGATCAAAATGAAATAGTGTACATAAAAGTACTGTGTAAACTCTTCTATAAATGTAAAGCAATTCTATTAAGCTTTTTTAAAAAACCTTTAATATAAAGTTCAAAACTAGATATTGTCAGATCTACATCTTTCTTCAATCACTCCAACTTCCTCATAGAACATTAATTGGTAACTAACCCATAATAAATAATTTACAAGTATTATTGTGCAGTTACTGAATGTCACACTTCTATCTAATTCTAGCAGAGACGACTTTCAGCTTATAGGGATCTCGACAGAAAGTCCCACCTGCTTTATTGTGCTGGAAACCAAATGGTGAACCAGAATAGAGAAAATAGTCTTAAAATGCTCTTTCAGTTTCCTTTATGTTAGGATTAGAACTCATTCTAGTAGTGAATGACCCAGCTATTACCAAAGTATTCATGCTGCTTCTCAAAACATCACAACATCCAATTTTGAATATTCAATTGGGAAAAAAGGAATCTTAACCTCTAATTATAGCATATACAAAAATCGGTTCCTGGTAGGCTACAATTCTAAATGTGAAAGATATGGCAATAAAGCTTTCAGAGAAAAACATAAAATATGCTTGTCAGCAACCTTAGAGAATCTGAAGTATTTGTATCCTCTTATACTGGACATAAAAACTCTGGGCACATAAAAAAAACTGATAAATATAATTACATTAAGAGTTTCTGTTCATCAAGAAACAACATTAATAGAGTGAGATAATAATCTGCAAAAGTGGAAGATACAACAATACTATATCTGAAAAATGGTATACAGAGATTAAATTGATCATACAAATACTCAATAAGAAAATATAGAACACACAATAGAAATGTAAACAAAAGATTTAAACTTTGCGACTTCCCAAAAGAGTCTATCCAAATGGCAAATAAACCTGAAAATATGTCTAACTTCACTTGTCATCAGGGAAATGCAAATTAAAACCACAATATGATATCATTCTACAACTATCAGAACATCTACAATGAAAAAGATATACAATAACAGGTATTGGTGAGAACATGGAGCAGCTGGAAATTTCATAGACTGCGGGCGGTATAAACTGGTAAAAATTTTTTGAAAACTGGTTGTAATTGTTTATTAAAACTGAATGTTAGACATATCTATGACCCAGCATTCCAGTCCAAAACAAATGCTTACACAAATTCACCAAAACACAGTTACTAGAATGACAACTGTTTGAATATATGAAATAACGAAAACCTGAAAGTAACCTCAACACCGATTAACAGTAGAATGGATAAACAGATTTGGGTATGTTCACACAATAAAATACTATACAGAAATGAGAATAAATATATATAACTACACATGTCAATATGGATGACTCTAATAAACATAATGCTATAGCAAAAAACATAATGCTAAGCAAAAACATAATGCCAGACCCAAAAGATATGACCCCATTTATAGAAAAAAAAAACAAAAACAAAACAATCTATTCCATTAGAAGTCAGTATAGGTAGTAGTATACCATCGCTGGTAATTATACTGATAGGCAGAGAACATGAAGGGAGCTTCTAAGGTGCCGGAAAGGTTGTCAGCCAAAGGTCACTACCACCAATTCAATCAATACCAACGGGTGTCCCCAATCCGGGGTGCCACAAAAGGAGAAATGTTACTTTGCAAATGGTTTGCTAACCAGGGTAATGCAGCCTCCACGGGAAATCAAAACTGCACTCCCCAAAAGGGGAGACTGGTTAATAATCAGGAAGCTCCCCTCCCAGCCACTCTAATGCAAATGTGAACTCCAAATTTGCAGTTTGATTGGTCCTAATTCCACTATCCAGATTGGCAGAAGCTTGTTCTTAATGAAGTCACTCTGGTTAGCAGGTAAAGATGCAAATGAAGATATAACTTCATAGCTCTTACTGGATGGGGACATCTCAGTTCCATGGGTAGAAACATATTACCAGAGCTTCTTTATAAGGATCCAGCAGAAACGTGGTGCAGCAGGCTTGGCTGCTCCGTCTGTGCCTTCTCCCTGATGCGCAGTGTGCATGGGAGACCCTGCAAACAATGGCTGCTAGACCCTGTTAACCACAAGAGCCCTTCTTGGCAGCTTTTTACCTTCACAAGAATCTACTTCCTGATCATATGTGTACTTTTCTTTATGCAGTTTATACATCAATAAAAAGTTAAGAAGCAATAATACTTTTTCCTACTATCTGATGTGAAGGGTCCTCCCTTTCACATAAAAAATTCAGCCCACCTTAAATAAATAGCAAAGTGTGCTATAAAGGCTATTAATAAAACTGATTTTAAATAGCAGATTAATCTTCACACAATTAGAAATCAGCTAACAATCTAATGGTAGAAATATGTTCTTTTCTGATTAAAAATATTAAAAAGAAAAAATTCTTTCCCTCTTATCATTGTTATTTTGAACAAAAGTATACTATATACATTATTTCATCTAATCCTCTTAATTCCATGAACTAAATATTTTTATTTCGATGATTTTACAATAAGGTTTATCCAGAGCCAGAATTTAATCCTGGTATGTCCGACTCTCAAACTCGTGCTCCTAACCACCATTTCATAGTGCCTCATTATCATACCAGGACTTTATAGCGTGTGGTGATGATCATCTTCTTTGGCTTTTGCCTAAGCACATTAGAAGGCTATACATGAACAAAACACTTTCTTCCCAACCTTTTTAAATAAAGACTTAAAAGAGGGACTAGACTGTTAGAGTGAACACTGGACACTAACAAGTAAAGATAGAAAGCCCATGCCATGCACAGACATTCAATAAAAATGTTTGACAGCTTTCAACAACTGGCTACATGGGAAATTAGTTGAAGGTCTTAGGAGACTGGTCACAAATAAGAAAATAATTCAGAGTGAATGTCTTAGGCCATAATGGAAGAAACTGATTAAGCAATTTTATCGAAAATGAAAACCAGTGAGAAAGTTCTTTTTCTTTTTAATTTTTTGATTGATTTTACAGGAAGAAGAAGGGAGAGAGTGGAAAAGAAAGAAACATCTATTTGTTGTTCCACTTATTTATACATTCATTGGTTGATTCTTGTGTGTGCCCTAACTGGGATCAAACCCACAACCTTGGTGTATCAGAATGATGCTCTAAGTGAACTGCCTGGGCAGGGCAGTGAAAAGGTTCCTGATTGTGCATAGCTGTCTGCTAGTAACTATAAGAGCATTCCAAAAGTTACTTTTTAAGTTTAGGATTTTCCAAAGTAGAATGAGTCAAAGTGCCTCTTTCCCCTTGAGGTACCATATCTGCAACTAGAGAAAGCAAGCAGAGAAAGTATCTGCTAACTGATACTTTTCTAATAGAAAAATATCTAACTAAAGATCTGAAACTGAGCAATGATGACCAGTCTATTTTTCTACCAACCAAACATTATTAGAGCTTTTCTAGTATCCATATTAAACAATCAGTATTTGTGAGCATAACTTTCAGAAATAACATTCCCTAGAGCAAGACCTAAAGAAATGCAGATAGCTATGCACAATCAAAAATCTTCTTAATGGCCCTGGCTAGTAGTGTAGCTCTACTAGTGGGTTGGGTGTTGTCTCGCATACCAAAAGGTCACCAGTTCAATTCCCAGTCAGGGCACAGGACTGGGTTGCAGGCCAGGTCCCCAGCTGGGGATGTGGCAATAAACATATTGTTTATCTTCCTCTTTTTCTCCCTCCCTTCCCCTCTCTCTAAAAATAAGTAAAAAAAAATTTAAATTTCATTGATCTTTATTTTTGACAAAATTGCTTAATAAAGCAAACTGGATCTTTAAAAAATAAAAAATAGCCCTGGTTGGTGTGGCTCAGTGGATTGAGCACTGGCTTGCAAATCCAAGGGTCACTAGTTCAATTCCTAGTCAGGGCACCAAAAGAGAGAAAAATGAAAACAAAAACAGTAACTGTCAGTTTGTGTCAAAGGTCCACTTGCGAGTTAAAAACTACACCTTGACCTGAGGATGATTCCGTCTTCCTCCTTCATTTATAAAAAAATTTCAAAGTTTATTTTTGAACCATTCAACAAAAAGGTCATTAAACCTTAAATGCTACTCTTTATAATACAGAGAAAACATACTTGCTTATATTATACAACTATATCCTTAATGAGTATGTCGTAGTTTTTCATACAGTCATAATCAAAATACTAAGTAGGGATACTCCCCACTTCCATCTCTTTCCCAACACCAATAGGTATAGCAGCATCCTGACAGTGCTATGGTCCTCACAGCTTCCCTATGGAGGCAGCCCAATGTTTGAATCGAAGCTATACCCAGCAGTTTGGATGGAGAGCATCCCATCTTGACAGATTTGCCTCTTGAAAAGATTTATAGTTATAGGAGTGAAAATTCACATGTTGCTCTCTTTAGTAAATATAGATAGTATCCATTTATATCTCCATAGTGTTCTTCTATCTATAGGGGCCTTTTCCTCAAATAAAATGTAAACTGCTTTCATATTCAAAGCTCTACAAAAACTATTAAAAGAATCTTTTTCATATTAAGGTAACATATGCCCCTGTTTATTTATTAAAGAAAATTCTATGTAACTTTTTAGTTTGTTAGAATATTTGTGTATCTTTATATACAATAATGAAATTTTCTATATTCAATACGACAGGCCCTGGCCGGGTAGGTCAGTTATTTAGAGCGTCATCCCTACATGCCAAGGTTGAGGGTCTCATCTCCAGTCAGGGCACATAAAAGAAGCAAGAAATTAATGCATAAATATGTACAACAAAAAATCAGTATCTCTGTCTCTGAAGTCAATTTAAATAATTTTTTTAAAACATGACAAATTTTAAAATAACTGGTACATGAGTTTTTAGGAATCCTTATGTAATTGATATGTGAACAGCTCTCAATAAGAAATAATTCACTGATTCCTCCAAAGTAACCATAAACATATACCAAGAGGGACAATCCATTTGAAGGGAGAAGTTGTTCATTTCACTAATTTGACTTCAAAAAGTGCTTAAAATAGGCAAGAGTTCAACATAGATAGAAAGCTGTATGTGTTTTTTGAAAATCATTCAAAATGTATAATTTGTGGCTACCATAGCATTTCATGAGGATGATAAAGCATTCCTCTGTTATAGTGGAAACAGTTATTAGTGTGATAAGAAAAAACTGAATTGTTATCAGGGAGGTAAGAAAATACTGTCCTGTCAATCATCATCTTCTAACCAGTAAATAAGCAAAATAAGGCAAGAAAGACAACAGTGCTTGATACAAATTACATGCTTGAAATCAAATGCTACATATACTTAGTACTCATCTTAAAATCATACATGAGGATTCTTCCCATTTTAATTTCAAATCGCTTCAACAGAAATACTGCTACATAAGACATTTATAACCCAGCACTATCATTTTGTGTGGTTAATTCTTCACCTTTGGGGAGGGAAGGTTACTTAAAATAATCACTTTCACTTTTACTTGGTAGATCAAGTTATGGCCTATTTTTATATCATGCTGTTTAATGAAACCTATTTTAGGTTAATTAAGCCTCAGATACAAATGCCTTGGTAAAGCAGTGTGCGGTATTGTAAAATATTAACCAAAGAATTATAAATCATGTTAAGTAATGTATCAGCAAGACCAAAATACTTCATTTTTTGCTTCTGTTTGCAGATTTCAAAGCTTAACTGTCTGCTTCCCCAACCTTCTCAACTTCCCCCTTTCTTCACACTCCACTCCTCTATTATCTAGTAAATGACCCACAAAATTTACATATATCAAATGACTGAAATTCGTTTACATTACTAACCCACAAATACTTGTATATTAAGCTGGCAAACTTAAGGTGAAATGGAAGGGTTAATACTTAAGGCAGAGACATCATCAACTATATAGAAATTGGAGAACAATAGACATAGTAAGTCTAAAACCATCCATTATCTAAAGCAAACCTGATGTAGTTCTTTCAGGGTGATTGTTGGGGGTGGAGGTAAATAATTCTTAATACTTTGCCTTTCTTACACATTGCTCAAAATACAACCTTCCCCTGCCTCCATTCCTTTGCTTCTCTTATCTGTTTAGAACATAGGTATTGAACACAATTGTACTGATTGAAACAATAGGCATTTAAAACCAATAACATCATCTAAACATAGTACAACCACTTTCTTTTTCTTATTCTCCTTGGGCCATATTTTGTATTTTTATTAATTTAATGGCTTTTTGGTACTACAATCCTATCCTTAACCAATAGCACCCAACTTATTTAATATTTCAACTACCTCTGTAATTAAGATATTTTTACGTATACTTTTGGAATGTATACCTTCATCCATAGGGATGTTATGCTCTTAAAATGTGGGCCCCAAGAGAATTTTGTAAACTATACACCCCCTCACACATTTTAAAATTGGAATATATTAAATTGGCATCTAATTTTTTCATTGCAAGTTTAGTTGCAAAGGAGTAATTTCTAATATATTGCAGACATTGATATTTTAAAATAAAGCTTTTATATTACCCTAAAAATATCCAATTGAATTTAAATTCTACAACTATTTGATAGCTACAATTATTCACTTCAAAATACTGATGAACAATTGGTTCAGAACGGTCAGAAATTTTCTCATTTTTTTCTTTGAACTTATTTTCCTTTCTATCTTAGTCAAAAAGCATTTCTAACTTTTCATTTGAAATATTTAGAAATTCATAGGAATGTGCTAAGAAATGTACAGGAAGGTCCCCATGTACTGCTCACTCACCCAGCGTTCCCAACACTAACTTAGTGTATAACAACAGCACAATATCAAAACCAGAAAACTGACATTTGTACAATCCACAACTTACTCATATTTCATCAGTATACATGCTCCATCTTATGTGCGTGTGTGTGCGCTCTATGCAATTTTATCACATCACCAGGAGACACCTTTACATTAACTGGCTATAGCTATAGCTCTCTGTCCCTGTCCCTTCCATATCGTCTGGGCACCATTAATCAGTTTTCCATCCCTGTAATTATGTTATTCTACAAATGTTACATAAATGGAATCATGCAGTTAGGCATCCTTTTGAGATTGCTTTTTACTAATCAGGATTTCTGAATACTTGTATGTATCTCGGTTGTCAGGTTCCTAAAAAATGCCCTTTGGAGGGCACAGTGAGAGGGCCCTCAGAGCAGAGACAGAGGTAGGCAGGGAGGAAGAATGTAAGAGTGAAAAGCTAGCTTTCTGGTACATCTTCTTATGAGAGCTCTAATTCCATCCCAAGAGTCTGGCCTTATGACCTCATCAACCCTATTTATCTCCTAAAGCCTCATCACCAAATAAATATCGCACATTGGGGGTTAGGGCTTCAACAGATGAATGTTGGGATAGGGTGGGACCCAATTTAAATAAAATCACAAAATGTGATTCATCCCATACAAATTATTATTTTAAAGGAAGTGGGGGACAGGGGAGAGCAAAGAGGGAAAAAAATGAAACAACTATAATAAATACAACAATAAAAAATCAATTTAAAAAAGATATCAGTGAAATTTTTCTACTTCAGTTAGTTCATGTTTTCATACAATGACTATTATTTATTGCCAGAATGAAACAGGGCTCAGCATCAATTCTATTCCTGTTTTTTGTTTTTATAACTTGAAGTAGTGAGAAGCCTTCTTCACATAAATGGGAAGAAAATGGGAGTCTTATTAGAACAATTATTTCTCAAGTCTTTAAAGTCTTTTGAGCTATGTGACAAAAATAACAGTAATCTACCATCAAAAATACACTTAATAACCCTGGCTGGTGGCACAGTAGATACAGGGCTGGCCTGAGAACCCAAAGGTTACTGGTTCAATTCCCAGCCAGGGCACATACCAGGTTGCAAGGCAGGTCTCCAGCCAGGTCTGTAGCTGGAGGCAGGTGAAAGGCAACTATACGACTGATGTCTCTCTCTCTTTATGCTTCTCTCCCTTCCCCTCTCTCTGAAAGTAATAAATAAAATTTTATATATATATATATATATACACACACACACACACTTAATAATCTATTAGTGAATTAGCAAACAATTCAATTATATACTCTTTCAGTTTTGTGAGAGAGGAAAAAATTGGAAACTGGTTGAACTGCAAAGAAAATGTTATTTGGTCATTCTCTGAGATAGTTGTTACTTAGTCATTCACTACCTTAACACAGACACCAATATTTTCAATTGCCCTTTGGTGCCTGGTGGTTTTTAAATCCAGGGACTTCTGTAAGATTCAAGACAGATGTGCAATATGCCTTTCTTTTATAATCGAGGAAGAAGGGCAACTGTGAAAGAGAAGGTAAGAAAGCAGATCCTGCTGCACATTCTTAAGCAGGACAACATTGGAAAAAGTGCATGGGGTATTTAAAGACCTACAAATTGGTTCCCTTAAACTATCCATGCTCCCTACATGTTGGAAAGTACACCCAACTTAAAGATGAAAGGGAATGGGCATCTGCAGCCCACAGTATCAACATCAGTATAGCATATATGGAAATAAACAGTAAATACTTTTTGGTGAAGAAAAGTGCAATAGCAAAATGGCAAGCACTAAAATAGCAATACAATGTATCAAAAGAAGAAATCCATTTGAAAGCTAAGAATAAGACTGAAGCAAAATTAAGTCATTGCTTAAAGCATAATAATTAAGGCCTTTAAATTCACTAAACCTTTCTTGCTATCACGGACTAAAAAGGCTTGTTTATCCCCTTTCTGTCTCAGGGGCATAAATCCTCTCTTGAGTCTTTCTATTTCACCAAAGTGCTATTTAAAAGCTCATCAAATGTTTAAGCAATTCATTACATTGATATAAAAACCTTTTATAGGACAGAAGTATGATCAAAACCAAAGTGTGGGTAGCAGTGACTGAAGTGGAAAAGATATGCTCTCTGATGGTAATGCCAAGTCCCCAGTTTTTGCCTGGATGACTCCTGCTTATTGGATCTCAGGTAACCACCCTTCCACAGCAAGGTTCTGCAACCAAATGGCCAACATAGATGCAACTCATTATCACACCACCTATTTTAATGATTTCCATTGAGCACATAGCTACCTGACATTTTTGTTGCTTTTTTAAAAATTCATTTATTATCTATCAGTGCTCCTCCCCTTCCAAACAACATGCAAATTCTTTGAAAGCATCACGGCTACAAGCTCAGTACTTAACAATATATTACACAGCAGGTAATAACCTATAGAAATAAGGCATGAAACTGATGCCAATTTAAGACTCTAATCTTTCAATTAAGAGTTTTCCCCTTTTTTTCCTAAAATGAACTCTTGCTTTTATACAAGATGTTCTGAGAAATTGTGCCACTATTACCTTTATGCCTCAGAAATTATTTACTCTAATTCTCTTGCCTTGTTTTATTGAAATAATTTGTTAATTATGCAATGTTTAAGCAGATACTGCAGCTATGAAGATAAACAGGTTAGGTAGGTAAATATCCAGAAGACATATTGTTCGAATTCACAAAAAGACTTTCAGTTCATGATGGCAGACTGAGGATATACATGTTTACTAACAGCTTGTAAAACCACACTCAACTGAGAAGTTTGAAGTAATAAACCTCTAAGAGTAAAATGAAAGGGAAAGTAGGGAGTTTATCAGTGAATGAAAGTCCCAGCAAACTTCTAGAATTAAAATCAGATGAAATTGTGTTAATGGATGAGACAGGCAGAGAATGCCATAGCCCAGAATGCTCCACAAAGCACCTGAAAGGAACTGGAAGCCAAACTGCTTTTTGGAATGCTAGAAGGAATCTAGAAAGCCAATCTGCCCTGGAACACCTGACGACTCTGGGCTCTGTGCCAGTAGTTACAAGGGAGGGCAGGAGTGAAAGCGGGCTGAAGACAGTGGGGATAATTGAAGGTCTGTACCTGGAACTGTGCTGGTTGGCACTGCCATCTGCTTCCCCCACCCCCACATAAATCACAGGCCGCCTAACATTAACCCTCAGCTGAAACAACCAGGGAGCTGAAGGAACAAACGACCTGGGGAAAGCCAAGGCTTCTAGTGGGAGGACTGTCTTCCCAAAGTAAAGCACTCCTCCAGCACAAGGACCAGCCCCACAAAGCCTGGGCACAAGCTTACCCTGGAGTGAGCAAGCCAAGACATTCTGTCCTACACACAGGGCTCTGTCAGCCATCCACTAAGTGATAGCTTTAAGGGGAAAAGAGACAAACTTTTAAAATAGCAAAGAAAATCCACACCAGTTCCTCAGTCTTACTTTCTAAAATAGAAATAGGCAACCAAGGCTTACCAGGCACATAGGGAAATCAGCAGCATGAAAAAGAAGAGCTAAGGTAAACATATAGAAAATGGAACACTGAGAGGAACAAATATAATTAAGGATATAAGAAAACATCTTTAAAACTACTACAATCCAAAGATTCAGCCCTAGCTGGTGGCACAGTGGATAAGTCACCAGCCTGCAAACCCAACGGTCTCTGGTTCAATTCCCCAGCCAGGTCACATAACCAGGTTGCAAGCCAGGTCTCCAGCCAGGTCTATAGCTGGAGGCAGGTGAAAGGCAACCATACATTAATGTTTCTCTCCTTTTCTTTCTCCCTCCCTGTCCTTCTTTCTGCAAATAATCAATAAAATCTTAAAACTACAACAACAAAGATTCAAGGGAGCATTGCACCCATAGAAAATAGGAATAGGAATCCACAAAAAAAGGAACAAAGAGCCCTGGCTGGTGGCACAGTGGGTAAGGTGCCTTCCTGCGAACCCAATGGTTGCTGGTTCAATTCCTCAGCCAGGGCACATGGCCAGGTCCATGGCTGGAGGCAGGTGAAAGTCAACCATGCAATGATGTCTCTCTTCCTCTCTGCCTCTCTAAAAATAAAATATTTGGGGGAAAAAAAAGGAACAAAGAACTTGGAATAACTCTTTTAAGTTAAATGAAAAGATCCTAGAATTTAAAGAGTGATTAGAAAGTGAAAGAAAATCAACAGATAATCTAGAAAACAAAGTTGACAAACTCAGAATAAGAGCACATGGATAAAAAGGTAGAAATGATAAACTATAAGAGACAAACAGCTAATCCAAGAAGTACATCATCTGACTAGTAAGAGCCCAAAAAGAGGGAACATTCAAAAAGAGGGGGAAAACTATTAAATAAATAAAAGAATTCAACAGGGGCAAAGAAGGGAAGCAAGTCTTAAGCCTGAAAGGGTTCAGTGAGCACTCAAAAAAAACCTAACTTATAAAAGAACCTCCTCTATACATTTCATCATGAAATTGCAAAACAAATATAAAAAGGAGGCTCTGAATAGGAAAAACAAGTCACCCACAAATGACTGGTAGTCAAATTGGTCTCTCACCAGCAACAGATGTTAAAAAAGGGCAGCATGCCTTTACATTTTCTAGAGGAAATTATTTTCAACCAGAATTTTATACTCCACTTGACTACAAACAAGTACTAAGACAGAATAAAGACCATTTTTCACATGACTCAGAAAGTTTATTTCCCACACATTTTTTCTCAAGAACTTATTTCAGGATACACTGCAGTAAAATGATGGCATAAACCAAGGCAGTGAAAGACACAGGATGGATTCTGAGAACAGTGATTCCGAGCCAAGAAAAGAGTAGAGGAAAATCCTTGGAAAAGAACTGTGCAGTACCTAGAAAAGCATTTGGTCACAATGGGAGACTGTAGAGAATAGAAAAAAAATGACAGTATGGAAAAAGTGAGGCCATGACAAGGCATATTACGCACCACCACCCCCCTCCCCGCTCCCAAGAAAGGAACAAAGGCAATTAGAAACTCCTTGAAAATTACAACAACAAAAAAAAAGACAAATGACACAAGAAAACCTCCATTTCAAATATGAAGCAAGCCTATATGTACCCTGGTTATAAGGAATTAATGGAATATAAGGAGAGAGGATCTAGTTGTTACTGAGCTTAGAATCTTGAGAGCCCAGGAGTCATGACCCAGGCCCTGCAGAGAAGAAAATGTAATCCTAGCACACAAACTGGCTCTGCACTATTTATAGAATCATATTTTAGGGGGTCCTAAAAATAGAAATGCTCTTCATCTTAGGCTAGAACTAACTTTGACATGTTTGGTCTCAAGATATAAATTTCAGGACCCTAAGAGAAGGATGGGCAAAAGTATTTTGATCACCTTTCATTTTCTATAAACATGGCACCAAATGACAACCAATTCCTACCCACAATGCTCTCCTTGAAAGTTGTTTTCATTATTCAAATTGTGAAGCAACACAGAACTAGCTCAGTTCACTGGGATCTGGAGGCAGATGACAGAGGAAATGCCTGCTCCCTACAGCTGAGTACAACCAACTAACTATTACAGAAAAGGTATACTGACTGTTCATGGGAGAAATTATGGCCTATTGTTATCACAAAACATAACTCTGTTACTTCATTACAGATCCCATAGGCTAGGCTTTAAATGATTATTCTTTAGTTGGAATATTAAAAAGTAAGCAAGCATGAATTAAAAGCAAAAAGGAACTATTTATAGGAAATGTGCAAAAATCACATGTTCTCTCCTCTACTGGAAGAAATATGGTTTAGCTTCTGGGAAGGAATAAATCCTTATAGTACTTTGCTTAATAACAGGAGGTATTTGCACTGGTCTATTAATTCTACCCGCTTTCCTGACACGAAGAAAACAACTTCATGCTGCAATTAATGGGTCTCAGGTTCATAAGGGAGGCTTTCCTTTACAAGAATTAACAAGTCATAATAACAGTACTATTTATAGTTCTAATCTTTTAGATTCAACTTATATGGAGACTTCCATGTGGTAATAAGACAAAATGTAAAAGTTCACACAAAGTGGGAAAAGGTAGAAAAAGGGGCACATGCCCCATCTTAAAAGGCAGGAACTCAACAAAACTGTCACACACACAAAAGATCCATTCAAGATGGCGGCATAGGAGGAGGACATGGCTCGCCTCTTCCCACAATCATATATTACAACTTAAATACAGAACCACCATAAGCCCGAACCATAAGAAATCTAGTTGCATGGAAGTCTGAAAACTACAGAATTCAAGAAATCACTTCCATCAAGATTGGTAGGAGGGGCACAGATGTTGAACAGGCTGATGCCTCACTCCTAGTGGTGGATACAAATTCGGAAGGGAGGAGAAACCAAGAAGGGAGGAGGAGTAAGTGGAGCTACAACAATCTCCTCCCAGGACCAATCTGGAATTACAACTAAATTGGGGAGAAATTATCAGGAATAACCAACAGAACACCAGCTGGAGAGAAGCCTTATAACCACGGACAGAACAGAAGAGCCGATTCATCACAACGTGACTGCAGGCAGGCTATTCTTCTCCAAGTGGTGGTGGTCTGAGGGGAAGCAGCAGCCCTGCCCACAGGAATTAATCTGCCCCACCCAGTGGTGCCTAAACCTGACTGCAGATCATAGGTTAACTGAATTAACAATTTAGGAAGTCAAAGCACACCAATCTAAGAAGCAGAAACAAACAAGAAGAATCACCTAAAATGGGGGGACAAAGGAACAAGCCCCCATTGAAAGGAAAAGAGGAATCCCCAGAAAGAGTGCTAAATAAAATAGAGGCAAGCAAAACTATCAGACATGGAATTCAAAATAATGATGATAGAGAAGCTCAATGAGTTCAGTGAGTTCAAAGAAAACTACAAACAACCCCAGAGGAACTACGAAGAACTCCAGGGGAACCTCAAATTAGTAGATCTCATAATTTCAACTCTGTGGAGCCCCCTGAGCACTGGTGCCAGGGAGGTGCCATTATTTCTGAAGGCTTCAACTGGTGAGTCTTGTATAGAAGAGAAATAGAGGATATTGAGGAAAAGGGGACCTCTGCATGAGGAAAAAAATGAATCAATCTACTATCTAAGATGGAAAACTCCAAAAAGAATAAGTTGTAGTTCCAGTAGCTTAAAATGAAGTTGAGTTGTATTATTGGAGGGAGGAGGATCTGACTCAAAAACCAAATCCATTTTTTACTGTGGGTTTGTCACTGTTTCTAGGACAACTTTCACAAAAGTGAGTTTTGCAATACACCATTTCTGTGATATATTCACAAAAATAGTGTTCCACTGTAAAATAAGTTTTAAAGAAAAAGAAAAATGCTTAATTTATTGCAATATATCTAAAATATAATCATTTAACATGTAATAATTATATAAGCTATTGACATATTTTAAATGTTTTGTATTAACTCTTCAAAATCCGTATGTACTTTATGGCCCCGGCTTGTGGCACAGTGGATAAGGTGCCAGCCTGTGAACCCAAAGGTCACTGGTTGGATTTCCCAGCCAAGGCACACAACCAGGTCTCCGGCCAGGTCTCCAGCCAGGTCTGTAGCTGGAGGCAAGTGAAAGGCAACCATACATTGATGTCTCTCTCCCTCTCTGCCTTTCTCCCTTCTCCTCTCTCTAAAAATAATAAATAAAATCTTTAAAAAAAAAAAAAAAAGGAGAGGGAAGATGGCGACAGAGTAGAGAGCAGTGCTGATGGTGTTCTCAAGTACCAAAGCAGCTAGAGGACAGGATAAGGAGCGTGAGACGTCTTCAGGACCCTAGGGATTGGAACGGACAGCATCTGGACACAGGGGAGCAGAGCCCAGAGGCAGAGGAGGCCAGCAGGACAGTAGGTGAGGCGTTCCCGACCAACCGGCCGGTGGGCCGAGGTCGGCTCTGGGCAGGGGCGGCTCTGCCCAGAGGGGCGCGTTTGACCGGGGCCAGTTTCAGGCTCCCTGGCGACTGGAAGTCTCAGCAGCGGGCGGCGAGGGCAAACGCAGTAGGGAACGCGGAATTGAACTCTTGCAGGGGAGGGACTGTGTGAGAGACTCACCCCGGCAACAGGGAGAGGAGGTTTCGCGGCGCGCGGGGCTAGAGGCGGAGGAGAAGAGTCCTGCGGGAAGCCGGAGCGGGGCAGCGGGAAGTGCACCGGCTGGGGCGGCGAGAGGGCCGAAAAACTGAGCTGCTGGGCCGCTGGGGAAACAGCAGCTAGAAGCCCCTGCGAGGGGGGAGGCCCAGCCCGGCGCAACCACACAGGCCCCCAGGCTCCGCGGGAAAATCTAAAAGGCCAGCCGGAGAGCCGGCAAGCCGGGAACTTGTGGCGGGAGACCCGCCATTGCCGGAGACAAAGGCTGTGCCGCCCACGCCTGGGAGGGGCT
>PVIW01015759.1:0-18736 GCA_004026585.1 Noctilio leporinus | reverse complement strand
ACCCTTTGCAACAACATGGATGGAACTGGAGAGTATTATGCTTAGTGAAATAAGCCAGTCAGTGAAGGACAGGTATCATATGATCTCACCCATTACGGGACAATAATGAGCAAAACTAACAACAAGCAAAACAGAACCAAGTGTACGAATACAAGGAATAGGCCTGCAGTGGTCAGGGGGAAAGGGGTTGGGGGGAGGGAGGAGGCAGAGGCAAAGAAGGGGAGCAGCTCAGACAAGAACCTAGTATAAAGGAACCATGGACATGGACAACAGGTGGGATTGACTTTGGGGGGAATGGGTGGGTGGGGAGGGGGACAGAGGGGAGCAAAAAGGGGATGGATGTAATACAACAACAATAAAGTTAAAAAAAAAAAAAGAAAATAGAGCCAAAATACATACACGAGTCTGTCCAGAAGGCATCCAGCCATGTACTATGAAAAATAGAGACATTTATTGAAGAAAACACAAGCTACAAGAAACACAGTATGCAGGCCAATGATGCCTCTGTCTTCTTCAAAGTAGGTACCTTGGGACCTCACACTTTCTCCCAGTCACCATCAGCTGCCCTGTCCTATGTTTCTGAATCTCAGTGATGATCTGAGATCTTTTCCCTTTTAAAGGTGATTTGAGTTTTGGGAAAAGCCAGAAGTTGCAGGGCACCAGCTCTGGGCCGTAGGGAGGCTGAGTCACCTGGGTGATTTGAAGTTTCACAAAAAACTGCAGGAGGCAAGATGCATGAGTGGGTGTGTTGCCATGATGAAGCTGCCAATCACCAGTTTCCCGTAGCTGTGCCTTCTGAGTCATCTGAATGGTTTCCATGGAGGAATGTTCAAACTTCATGCAAAATTTCATGCCGATTTGTTGTTCTACTGTCTTAGTCATTTTGAGTGTGACAGCCACACAGCACATGCTCACTCGGCATTGTCTACTGCCCACCACTGACTAGTACAGTGAAGTCTTCCTTGTTCACGCACGCACATTTCAGTCCACTCTCCTTGGCTGCCAGGTTACATTGATGTCATGCAAATTGCTCTTGTTATATTAACAATGGTAGGACGTTATCCAACAGACCTCATGTGTGTGTGAATGTGTCTGTATACCAAAATGTATTTGAACATTTAGGTCAATTCTGTGTTTAGGCATAAAAGATACTGTGTGTGTGCTAAAATTATGGGTAGCATAATTTCCTTTTTTCCTTTCATGCTTTCCAAGTTTTTAATTAGCCTATCTTACATTAATCATCAAGTAAAATTATGTTTTAACTATTAGTACTAGTGTTTTCTTCCCTCCCGCCCCCACCTTGATAGTTTAACAAAGAATTGTACCTCAGTTATTTTATTTCAACATATTTATCTGGATATTAATTTTCCCTAAAGAAGATAATGACTAAGGCCCTTTCTAGTCTTAGACATTACAGTATCTGTATCTTACAGTATCTGTATCTTACAGTATCTGTATATATTTACCAAAAAAAGAAATTATGTCGGTATCAAGTCACACTGTCTGAATAATGCAGCACTTAAAATGTCAGTCAGTCTAGGGGGAGGGTTTAGTGGAGGAGCGAATGTGAAAGATCCCTGGACATGGACAATGAGATGGAGATTGACTGAGGGAGAGGGGATGGGGAGGGTGGGGCAAGGGAGAGCAATGGAGGAAAAAAATGAAACAATTGTAATGCAACAATAACAAATTAATTACGAAATAAATAAATGCCACTCAATCTAGTGAGTAGTTCAGTTCAACAAAGTAAAAAAAAAAACAAACTTTTAATTAAAAAAAGAAGAAAGGGTAGTATCTTATGGGATTTGAAATCAAAATACTGTTCTGTGAAACTATATACTATTAGTTGAAATCAGTGCTTTAATAATATTAAAGATTTTAAAGCACTTATTAGGCAGTTACCAATTGATATTTGTCAAATAAATTTGTTCTAAATAAGGAATTGGACTATTTTTATTTGTATAGTTTTGTTGTATTTGAAGGATATGACACTTCATGGGCCAGGTTGTTATTGATATTTTAAGTCTGAATTTGCTAGAATTAAAAATAGTTGACTGATGATCTGAAATCATGTTGTACCTAATTTTAGATATCTATTTCTCTCTATCCAGAGAATAATTAGGACATTGACTTTCCAGGAGACAAGGGGATAAACTAATGGCCTTCTAAAAGTATTTTGTGTATTTATTTTCGATTTTACAGAATTTAGAATTAAAAAAAAAAGACATACATCAGCTAAAGCCTATGAAGTCTTATCCTATGGAATGTGAGGGCTCCTATAATGATTAAATGATGTTATTTCTAAAGCATATTTTTGTGTGTGTATAAATGGAAGATATTCATTTTATTAAGCAAGTTTCATATTTGATTTTCTCAGTGCTAGAATAGTCACTTTCTCCTACAGATTACAGGAAGAATCCTTGATTGTCTAAACACCGGAGTTAGTGCCAAGTTCAAGGAAATAAACTTGAAGTTACAAGTGATGGTGCATTTTCTGCAGATGAGGGAGGTTATTATCAATTTCTTCAAAAGTGAATGGAAACTATTACTGTGAAATATAAGAAAAGTCTTTATACTAAATGCTTCTGTTATGCTCTTTTTTAAAATCAGGAAACAATGGAGAGCTGAAGAAACTAATGGAATGTGTTATGTATGAAAAACTTCTTTCCTTTCAATTGGTCGAAGGTATTACATTGCAAGCTAGTTTATGTAGTGTGTCCTCAGGGGAGGAGGTGGAATGTGTTAAATTAATTTTTAACCAACATCCCTTTTGGTAATGGTAAGTGTATTCTCTCTCTGAACTGTTGTGAATTTAATGGGGCATTCTATATGTTGGCAGGAGATATCAGTATGGGAATTATAATGGAACTTTTCCATCCATATCTTTTTAGTTAGGGATATGAAAATAGCTTATTTTCCCCAATTATGCCGCCCCAAGATATACCTGTGAAAAATTTAAATCTCTGAAAATTAGCAACTTTATTCTGCTTAGGGATATTTGTAAGCCAACTCCTAGCTAAAGCATGCACTTAAAATTGTATCTTGTTAATAGCGTGATTAACACCCACAATTTACATGTAAATTCAACCCAAATGTATAGTGCTTAAAAGGATGTTTAATTATTTCAGCTACTCATGTGGCTGTGGCTAACGTTTCACTTTTATACACCAGAGAATATCATGGAAGATTGCGTGGTTAATGTCAGAATCTGCTTTCAGGTCACCAGTGGCCTTGAGATTTCTAAGTGTGCTCCGGTATATGATATGTAAAACAATAATTTCTATGCACTATATGACGGAATGAATAATACAATTTGTAACTGCATTGGATTTTTGGTATTCTAATGGTCTCAAATTCATATATAGACCAGCAATTTTCAACAAGTGTGCCGCAAGAATTTTACAACATGCAATACCTGTTTAGTCAGGAACATGACCTGTTCTTCCTTAGATTGTCCAATTTAAAAAAATGGCAGCAGCCAACACAACAATAGGTGGCTGGTGCGAATAAATCAAAGTTTTCATATTTTTTTGTGAGATTGGCCAAAAATAAATTTTGGGGTGTGCCGCCAATTTCAGTAATTAGTTCATGTGTGCCCTGAGATGAAAAAGGTTGAAAATTGCTGGTCTAGAGGGGTCAGGAGTTCAAAATGGCAGCCATCAGAGAAAATTAATTCCTGTAACAAACATACATTGAACATCTTTATTAGGTACCCCGCTAGCCTCTGGACATGTAAACCAACAGATCAGAACAGACCCCTGTCCTTAATAGATTTCTGAATTTGAATGGAAATGGATCTGTTCCACATCCTAAACTCTCCGAGGCTAGAGGGAAACCATTTAGCTCGTGATGCCCCATTCTCCAAAGCCTGGCCTTGTCTCAGCCTTTTAGTTGAACCGGTGTTGTTTATTTTACCCTACTTGACTGTCCCTGGAAGTGTTCTTTCCCATCACCTCTATTTTGCAGCAGTAGCATATGTTTCTAATGATCCCTTTGTCTCTGTTACCCTACTTTTCTTTAGGCTGGTCAAAGTATGCTTAACATTTTTGACCTGCTGTGTAAGTTGCCTTCATTTTGCCTTGATCACATTTAGGCCTGATGGTGTTTCTGCTATGAGACTATCTCATCTTTCCTGTTTCTTTCTTTCTTTCTTTCTTTCTTTTTTTAAATTATTATTATTATTATTTTTAAAATTTTATTGTTGTTGTATTACATCCATCCCCTCCCCACCCACCCATTCCCCCCAAAGTCAATCCCCCCTGTTGTCCATGTCCATGGTTCCTTTATACTAGGTTCTTGTCTAAGCTGCTCCCCTTTCTTGCCTCTGCCTTCCCCCTCCCCCCTACCCTTTTCCCCCTGACCACTGAAGGCCTATTCCTTGTATTCATATACTTGGTTCTGTTTTGCTTGTTGTTAGTTTTGCTCATTATTGTCCTGTGATGGGTGAGATCATATGATATTTGTCCTTCACTGACTGGCTTATTTCACTAAGCATAATACTCTCCAGTCCTGTTTCTTTCTTTCCCTCTTGATTGTAATACCAAAACCTGTTTTCAAAACCGCATCTGTTTCTCTGGTTTCTTATGTTCCAAACCATAGTTTTCTGTAAATATACTAGACTGAGGCCTTTCCAGCCTCTCATGGTAGCTTTACCTTTGTCTCTAACGCAGCTGATTCTTTGAATCATCATATCCCAGACATAGAGCTTTAAAAAATTTTTTCATTCTTATAACTTACTTTATGATAATTTCATTAATTTTTTCCATTACCCTAGGTCACCAAAAATGCCATATCCCTAGTATTATAGAAACCCTTCTCATCTGAAGTCTGTCTGTAAAGTCTCCTCACTGCCATGCCTCAGCTCATGGTCTGCAAAACAATTCTAGCGCTTTTAACTTTTCTTCATTGATTACATTTCTTCATTGATAAAACGTTCTTGATTTCCATTCTTTGTACTGGGTGCTGGAGCAGGGGTGCTTTCAATATGGAGAAGACTCATATGCTTCATTTTTGGGAAGATTCCCTGTATTATTTCCTTGATAAATTTGTTCTGTTTTCTTTCTCTTTCACCTGGATTAGACATTTTACATCCTAAATTATGTCTTGGATTAATAATCGAATTTTCTTATCTTCTTTTATATTTATTTTCTAGAGTATTTCTCCCAATTTATCTTTGAACACTTTTATTGAATTGAAATTTTTTACCTATCAAATTTCAAGGAGCATTTTTCATGTTTTGGGTGTTTTACCTTTCTATAGCATCTTGTTCTTGTCCATCGGATGTGTTATCTTTTTTTACTTTTCTGAAGACATTAATCATTTAAAATATATATTTAATTCCTTGCTTCTTCTATGTCTTTCCAATTCCTACTCTCCCGTATTGGTTTCCATCTTTCATGTTAGAGGCGATTTTCACGTATTTAGTAATTTCCCCCCCTGCCTATTCAAATATAAAGAATAAAATCAAAGGATTAAATGATTAAAAATCCAATCTGGACCTCGGAGTGGGCACAATGCTTTCTGCCAAACCTCCTGGGAAGTTTCCCTTTTGTTGGGAAATCTCCCCAAAGCAGTACTTGCCTTTTCTCTGCGCACTCGGTTTCCTGCCCACGGGTCCCTGTGCTGGGGGTGGAAATGGGCCAGGCTGTGGGCGTTCGGGCCAGGGAAGGACAAGGGCACCAGGCGCTGCTGTCTCTTCTTGCTTCCGCTTCAGCTTGGGGCTTTATCCCTGACTTGACTCGGCCTGTCGTCCCTAAATGTGGAGTCTGGGTCCAGAAGCTAAATGCCAACGACCTCATGGAGTTTGTGTGGGATGGGGTGGGTTTCGGCTGGATGCTAAAGGAGGGGTTCCTGGGGCCCGACCAGGAGTGTTTCACCAAGTCTGTCTCCATTTTCACACCCGTGAGCCTCTCGCCTACTCACTCCCTATCCTGGCACACGATGGCCACCTTAGCATTTTCTTCTGCAGCGTGGCTGGCTTCCTTCACTCTGCTAAGGCAGTATCACTCCTTTGTCTGCTTTGTGCTTCCAATTATGCAGTGTTTTCTATGTTGGTATCTCCTTTCCTATTCAGTTTTCCTTGTAGGTTTAGAGCTTTTGTGCACTTTTAGTCTGATTTAACAGGGTTTTGAAAGGGACAAGAGGGAGAGCAATACTATGTCTTGCATAGTTTTATATGTAGATATAAATAGGGGAGACCCACCCACACCTGGCTTCTAAGGTTGTCCCTTTGTATTATTACAATCCCCACTTTTCTACCAAAACACACAGACCTAGGCCAGGAGTGGCTCCATCTATATACCATGTGATGGGAGTATCCTTTCCCATTTGTATATCATTGTAAACTTTTGTTTTTTAATCTAAAAACAACGAGGGATGGTCAGATGTTTCCAGGGATAGGAATGAGAAGTCAGATTGTAAACAGGAGGCTAGGAATCTATGACACTTGGTCTTATGCAGATTAGTCATGGAGAAAGCAGGTACTTTTGGAGTCAGAAGGGTCTGGTTGTGCGAATCAGCTCCGCCACTACTTGCTGTGTGATTGGAGGAAACTGCTCAACGTCCCCGAACCTCAATTTCCTGACATAGAAAGCGCGAGCAGCACCTACTCTGCAGAGCTGCTGTGAAGATTTAAGGTAGTGAGGGTAGAGCTTGATGCTTAATGCATTGCAGCTGTGTTTACTCCTGCAGAAGTATTGCCCTGACCACTGACAAATAGAACATTGCTCAAGCCACTGGCAAACAATTCTTTCCCAGTCGCAAGCGGTGACACGCAAGCAAACAATGGCGATTGAAAGGAAAACCTCATTTAAATCCTTGAACAAGGCTAGCTCATCTTCCCCATAAGTCTCCTTCGCATCCCAGAGTCCAGACGTGAGTTCCAGGCCTGGGGGTGGCAGGACCCAGCCATCCTTCATCATGTTACTGCACTTCATATCCAAACATGCCCTGAGGATTGTATAAGCAAAAATGAAATTTCTTCACCTCCCCGTGGCAGACGCATTTCATTAGTACATTTAGAGGCAGATAAACAGTGACTCACAAACGTGAACACATCCTCCCGCAACCTGGGCTGTGACTCATGGAACCAGGCAGAAAATAGCTCTGCAGGCACCTCCGCACACCTTGTACCTCACAGTTGAGCCCTGCAATCTGCATCCCTGATGTGTGTGAAAAGATTAAGAGGGAGGCTTTTCCTGAAGCTACCAGGTCTTCCATTGGGGCTGGAATTGGGGGAAATGGGGGGTGGCGGCTGGAGGGACCATCTCGGAAGTACCATGTCAAAAAGCCTGTGTTTCACTGGAGTAAAAGGCAAAGACTTAAATGGGAGGGAGTGTATGTAACAGGAAGAGAGGGCATCCGGAGACTCCATTCTTCAGATTCCTAGCTGTGGTCTCGATCATGCCATTCAATGGAACACATGTCAACTGTCTACCTTCTATGTGCCAGCTACCCTCAAAGCCAGCACTGTTCCAATTTTATTCTTTCTACTTAGAAAAGCAATCCTATATCTTCTAACCCTTATAGTTCCAGTATGTGCGCAGAAAAAAATGCTTTGCGATTCGTCTCCACTCATGTGAAATGTGATTGAATTCAATAAATATTGATTAATCATTATACATGCAAAGCTTCGCTGGGCAGGATCGGTGAGGGTTTTAGAGATGAATGAAGCCACAATTCTTGCTCCTCCTCTGCAATGCACACACTCCACAGAGAAGGTAGAGGAGAAGGCGGACTTCAACAGCATGAGGGTTAATGCAAGGCGTGTAGTGATACCTGCCCTGCAAGGGGTTTCCAACCTTCTGTAGACTTGAGGGAGGAAGACGAGAATCACTCTGCCTTGGAAGGATCAGGAGCAGTTTCAAAGGGATGACCTCTAGGCTAAATGTGAAAGCAGTGGATAGAATTTTGATCAGAGGAGAAGAGAAGGAAAGGACTTTAGGTGGAAGGGTGAGTAGAAGCCGTGACACAGAGGCATGAAAGAATATGGACCTTTGGGGGAATAATGAGCAGGAGTGAGTGGTGTCTAGTAGGAGCAGCAGGAGGCAATGGGAGAGAACCAGGTGCTTTCCTACCCTCAACTGCAGAAGCAGGGAACAGAAGAACATTTATACCAAGACCTCTTCAAATTCTGCAACTTCGTGTTTTTGCTAAACTGAAAGTAGGTCAATTTAAAAAACATACCTATTAAAAACCTTGGAGCCAGTTGGCCAGAAAAGGTGAGGTAATTATCCCCTAACTAGACAGAGGGGACTTTCACATGGAGAGAAATTCCAAGGGAAGGACACAAATAGTCTCCGTTGGGGTCAGGTGTCGCTGACCTTCAGACCAGGTACTGCAGGGTGGAAGGTGGGTTTCTAGGAAGATGGTTATTTTCATGAACCCTATTCATGGCAGGGATAAGAGGCAAAATCAGGATAAAGGAGTGGGAAAGAGGGATTCCGTTCAGGTCAGAAAAAACATAGTTGATCTCCTGTCGTAACCTGCCCCAGATTCCATGGCTGGTGGCTTGTGATGCTAGAATTTAAATGCCAGGCCTTATGACATTTGCAACGTATCATGCTGCTGCTTCAATGAGCTAATGTTGGTAAAATCTGGATTTACAAACTTCATTACAGATCCTGTATTTCTTAGTTATAGAATTCCCATTGGGTTCTTTATTATTGTTCAATAACTGCATGAATTTTTCCCTTTAATTCCTTAAACATTTGAAATTGCTGTTTTGAAGTCTTGTCTGCAAAGTCCAATATGCCTTTCATCTTTAGGTCTCCCTCCCTCTCTTCCCTTCCTCCCTTCCTCCCTCCCTCCCTCCCTCCCTTCCTCCTTCTGTTCTCACTTCTCCCCTCCACTCCCCTCCCCTTCTCTCCCTTCCACTTGCCTCTCTCTTTCTCCACTCATCCTCCCCCTTTTCCTCCTCTTCCTGCTTTGAAACATTTTTTTACTTCTTTGCCTATCTAATCATATTTTTATTGTATGCTGGACATAGTGAATATTACATGATTTCAAGTCTAAATATGATTGTCTTTTGAAAAAGACTATTCACTTCCATGTGGCATATTTACTAGTGGCTCATCTTGACATTCTTAATGTTTGGCAGTCTGTTTTGTTAGGGTGGTATGTTAGTTTCCTGGGGCGCTTCACCAAATGACAACAAACTCTGTTACTGAAAACAACAGACATTTCTACTCTCACAATTCTGGGGGCCAGGAGCCTGAAATCAAGCAGTTACTGGGGCTGCACTTTCTTGGAAGCTCTAGACGAGGATCTTTCCTTGCTTTCTCCAGCCTCTGGTGGCTCCAGGTTCCCTTGGCTTGCAGCAGCATCACTCTGCTCTCTATCTTCTCCTGACCTTCTTTGTTTCTGTTTTCTCCTCTGTCTCTTCTAAGAACTTTTATGATCTTAACTTTAGTTAACATGTGCAAAAACGCTTTTTCCAAATAAGGTCACAATCAGGTTCTAACAGTTAGGGCATAGTCATATATTGGTGGTGGTGGGGGCATTATTCAAACCACTACTGGTGGGTCTACAGTAGATCTAACTCTACAGATAAAGTGACTCTATTCCCACTATCCCCACACATGGACTCTCTGGCATCTCAACTGAATGCCGGGGATTTTCTGCAAGCTCTGTCTAGTCCGCTCAGTAGTCCCGCTACATCTCTCAGGACTGTTCTCAGTAAATTGTGTGGAGTCCTCTGCATGACCCGCTCAATATTCAGCCAAACACGTAGGGGGCTTCTAATGCAGATTGATGGAGCTCTTCCTCTGTGGTACCCTGGTCTGTGAATTCTGGCCAAGCCGTCAGCCCCAAACTCTGATCCCTGCTGGCTCTGCTCAGCCAGACCATTCTGCTTCACATTTTTTGCACAGCGGTCTGGAAAGTGCCTCCAAGCAGGGCACCGGGCAATTGAGGGGCACAGCCAGTGTTTGAGCCACCAGTTACTGAAGCTTAATCCAAATCTGCCCTTTGATGGCCGCAGATCTGCCTGGAATACCTCCTGGTGTCCCTTCTCTCATGGATCCCAGTGCAGTGATGTCTGGTGTTCAGGGTTTTAAAAAAACTGCTGAATATATTCTCTTCTCTAGTTTTATGGTCGCTAACAGTGGGAGGGCTAGTCCAGGACCAGCTATTCCTTCCTTGTCAGAAGGGATGTTCCTTCATAAATTTCATAAACCACACATGCATTCAGGTGAATGCCAAGTAGGAGCCTGGAACTGAAAAATCAGATTTCTTCTGAGTCATTATTTTTTCTCCCTACCAGTCATGACTGTCCTGTGGGAGAAGGATTGAATTTGTTCTAAGTGGTCCAAGTGATTTAAGCAGGGTTACTGTGAGTTATAGGAAGGAAGAATTTGTTGACCAAAGAAAGAACCTGCTCCTAAGTAGAGCTCTCCAAAGACAGAAGGGGCTACCACTGGTGAGAGTGACTTCATGTCAACTGGAGCCACATTAGTTTTTTTATTGCTGCCAGCTTCTCACAAATTACCACAAATTGAGCTGCTTAAACCAATATCTTTTTATTATCTCGGTTCTGTTGGTCAGAAGTCCAGGTAGGCCTGAGGGTTAGTCTGCTTAGGGTCTTATGTGATCAGAAATCAGGATGTTGCCTGGCCTGGCCTCTTAGCTGGATAGTCTGGGGACAAATCTGCTTCCAGGCTCATTTAGGTTGTTGGCAGAATTTCTTAAGGTTGTAGGACTGAGGTTCTCAGTCCTGGCTGGTGGTCAGCCAGCTTCTGCAGGCCACCTACCAGGCCTTGGCTAGATGTTCTCTTCATTTTCAAAGCCAGCAATGGAGTGTTGAGTCTTTCTGCTTTCAATCTCTGTGACTCCTCCTTCTGACACCAGCTGGAGAAAGTTCTCTGCTTGTGCAATTATATTAGATCCACCTACTCAGTTGTCTTCTTTTTTTTCTGCCCCAAAAGGTCAGCTGTATTATATAACATGGCACAGTCATGGGAGCCCCACTCACAGGGCTGAGAGGGTAAAGGCTGTAGAATCCGGGAGGTCATTTTTAGAGTTCTGCCTCCCACAGGAGATAGATGTCCTAGCAGAGGACAGATGACCACTTGACAGGGACGTTGTCCAGGCTTCTCAAATGAAGAATGGGCTCCCAGACTAGATGAGCTTTAAAGTCCATTTTAGTCTGGGATTTTATAAGCATTTTATTTAACCAGGATGCCTAAACCATTTCCTGACTGTAAATAGAGACTTGCTGGGAGAAACTATGGAGCCACAATAGTAAATTTAATTCAATGTTGTTCTAACATTGGCTAATCACCACACACTGGGGGGCAGGTATTCTTGGTGACAGTACTAGGTCCATGATATTTCTCTTGTTTCTCCCACCAGCAAAGTCATTTCCTCTGGCCCCACCCCATGATTGCCCCTTCCACTGAAGGGTCCTGCGTACACCTGCTATACCTTTCTCTGCATCAAGAGTTCTTGTAGGCACTGTAGCCTTTATTCATCCTTCCAGGTCAATTCAAGGATTCCAGAAGTATGGTGCAATCCCTGGGGTAAAGTTTCCTGTTTCTTCACCCCATCGTGGGAGGAGAGAGATACATTAGGTTTTTCCTTACAAAGATTTTCAGGGTGAGTGACATGCAGGAACAATTCAGGCCTGAACCTTTCTTTAGAGCAATGCTGGCCAGATCTGGACACACACAATTCTCTTTCCCCGAGGAGTGACCAACTACATTCTTGTGGAAATGGGGACTAGGAGGGAGGCCAGTAGGAGGAGCAATATGAATAGTAGAGGACCTGAGAGGCACACACATGACTGTTATGTAAGACCAAGTGTCGTGTTTTTAAATATTTTTTTAAAGATTTCTTTAAATATCTTTTTATAAGATTTTAATGATTATTTTCAGAGAGAAGGACAAGGAAGGAGGAAGAAAGGGAGAGAGACATCCATGTATGGTTGCCTTTCACCTGCCTCCAGCCACAGACCTGGCTGGAGACCTGGCTTACAACCTGGTTATGTGTCCTGACTGGGAATCGAACCAGCGACCTTTGGGTTCGCAGGCCAGCACCTTATCCACTGTGCCACCAGTCAGGGCTCAGATGTCATGTTTTAATATGAGCGACTATGGGTAACATGCTGTGGAAATGGAGAAGAGTGGGGAGATCATCCTTTGCGTTGGGAAATCTAAGAGGTATTTTGGGTGTGGGGAGCTGGCTCTTGAAGGATGGGAAGGACTGGGGCATGTAGAGGTGGGGGAGGGCATTTCAGACAGAGCGGGCTGTGGGGACAAAGCTGGAGAAGCAGACTGGGGTCATTCACGGGTGCCACAAGGCTGAGGAGTTAGCTTGGTTCTGTAAACAACAGAGCCTTCTGCCAAACGGGCAATGATGACCCCTCCTGACCATCTTGACTGAAAGGAAACAATGAAAGTTTCCTGAAAGAACCCATGCACAGGATTACAATGCCACATGGTAAACTTTAAGAACAAATAATAAACTAAAAATATGCCTAGGGAGTAAAGAGCTGGCTTTATCCTGTTTGTTCCTTTTCCTCTGCCTTTGATTCTTATTATTCTCGCTTTGTGGTTTGAAGCTTCTCCTTCTTTGTCTTTTTTCTCTGGGTGTCAGTGAAGTCCCTGTCACACTTTGAAAGCCCTGAATGCACTTTAAGTTCTTTTTTTTTCATAGCTGTTTTACCTACATTGGTCCGAAGCATATTTTAAATGAGATGAATATGCATATTTAAAGCCAGTTTTGAAATTCCTTTTAAAAATAAAATCAATGTTACCTCTTAAAGTATTTTCAGGTTGTCATTTCTTTGATTGTAGAAACTTATTCTGTACAAGAATTTTATATGCCATCACTCCAAAGCGGTCACGCAGGTCTTCTGAGATTCTCCCTCGGGGCTTGAGTGGCATTGCAAGTTCAGCCTTTACTTTGGTGTCAGCCCCTGACCCATGGTGTGACCCGAGTGCCTGACAATTTCATGAGAATACCAAAAGTCTGGCATAAGCCCAATGAAAAGGTGTGAGGGGGCGGTTCTTATCACGGGAAAGGCTCCAAGGGTACACTGTCCTTTCCCGTTATGCATGTGATGCTTGTAGCTGAGTGTCATTCACAATTGTCATTGTCACCTATCACTTCTGATTTCAGAACCACTTGGTGAGTCAGCATGTGCCAGCCCTGGAGATGGCCAAAGGCTTAGATGACAGTAGTGGTCTTGTCCTTATCAACTTGCGTTACCAGACATGGAGTCCTCCTCTGCCATCCGGCCATAACTTCTGGTTTCTCTCTTCTTTGAAAGTTCTTTCCAAATGATTTCTCTGAGAGGCAACATTGCTTTTGGAATCATAGCCCCTAGGATTTGCATCTGGTCCTACAGCTCACTGTCCGTGCAACCTTACGAAACCACCTGGCTTCTTTTAGCCCTTGAAGATCAATGAGCTACCACATGTGACGATGTTTGATCCATACTAGATGTGCAATTCTGTTTGGGTTAATTTCATTTGTATGGTGGATGAATTTTGATGTTACAAACCTCTGTTTTTAATCTGTCTTCTTTGACAGAGTACAGCCTCTGACAAACATGGATTGACTTTCCTCTATGTGCAGGTCTCTGTGCCAGGCAGTGTGAGAACTGGGGAGGTAAAATAGACCTGTCTCGATGCTTCTTGATAACAAGCATCATTATGAGCCCTGGCGATTGACATGTCTGGTCAACAGAGATGCAAGAGCCATAGGATTGGACACTTAGCTTGTCACAGCAGAGTCATGGTGTTGAGTGAGGATTGAGGATTTTGATCATTCGTGACACGTGTAAATCCTGTGACCTGCATGTAGTCGTTATAATCTGACTGAGAGGCAAATACGAAATTCATGAACCCATGAAGTGGTGAGGAACCTGGCTGGGTGTTCAGCACCCACATGTCAGCATGGTGTTATTTCCTGCTCATTAACAGCCAAGCTTGCCATGGGGTGAAATGTGCTTTGTGGCGTGTCCCTGGCAGAGGCCAACAGGTGCACGACAGTGATGGAAGGACAGAGGAAATGAAGGGTTGAAGAAAGTGATGGCTCTTTGGCAATTTTAGATCAAGAAAACAACTGGATCATGAATTTGGTGATGGCTTTGGTCTATTTCGTTAATGAGTTGACCCAAATAAATAAGTCAAGAAATTTAGTTCAGCAAGAGCTAAAATTTGTAGTTGTGAGAGAAGCAGATAAAATTTAAACCCACGTTGTTGGCAATGAGGAGAGGGTACGAAGGGGCTCGTTGACCTTTCTGCTGTGACTCTTCATAGAAATTAGCTTTTTCTTGGAATTTTGTACCATTTACTGTCACTGCTGTGTTGACCCGAGGAGGCATTGTTCCCTCTAAAATACTGATACTGAACAGAGGCAACAGGTCCTTGTTTCAATACCCTGTTGCGCAGCCAGGCCAACGATGAGTGAAGTTTTATTAAGAGCTTGATGGTGATAAACTGGAATTGAGTGACACTTGGCTCCATATTTGGTCTCACCAGGCCTCCTGGGCTTGTCTTCAAGTTTGGGGCAGAGGTCACCTCCCCTGGCTTCCAGGCCAATTCATCTGGCCCAATTCATCCTTCTACGTTCACTTGGGAATCTCCCAAGAGTGATCAGTTCCTCAAACCCAGATGCAAGAGACAGGTCCAAAGAGGATTGCTGCTGCTGCCTTCCTAAGGATTGCCCCGTCGAGTTTTCTGTTTTAGGGTCTGTCTCTTTCTTTCTTTTGTTTTTATTTAATTATTTTTAGAAAGAGGGGAAGAGAGAGAGGCAGAGAGGGAGAGAGCCATCAATGTATGGGTGCTTTTCACCTGCCTCCAGCCACAGACCTGACTGGAGACCTGTTTTGCAACCTTGTTATGTGCCCTGGCTGGGGAATCGAACCTGCAACCTTTGGGTTCTCAGACTGGCGCCTTATCCATTGTGCTACCAGTCAGGGCCCCCTGTCTTTCTTGATGTGTTAAGCCAGCAATACCCGCTCCCCTCAGGAGTGATCCTTGTCTGTGTCTCCAGGAGCGGGGCACCACTGCTGGGATAAATTTCATTATAATGTTGTAATATTACCATGGAGGGTTTAAAAAGAAATACCAGTAGTAGCAAAGTAACTTTTGCCAAGACACAGTGCCACTGGTCACCCACTTTTTGCAGTCTGTACCCCACCTGCTGCTTCACCCAGTATCACCCCTGTCAACACAACCCTTCTTTCATGTTCCCCTCAAAGACCGGGTGTTCTGAAAACCTCAGTGCTCAACTTCAGCATTTTTTTGGGCAGGACAGAAGAATGAGTTTTAGTCATAATTCTCCCTCAAAATAGAAAACAATCCAGTAGCCATATCTGTTTCTTAGAGGTTTTCCTGGGATGGACTATTTTATGAGGGTGAGAAAAGGGGTGGTAGTAGGATTTCTTTTGCCCCCTTTTCAGCCAGTGGCTGAAAGGTTACTGCTTGTTAGGTGCTGTCTCAAGTGCTCTTTGTGGAGGTTAATGAACTCGCCCAGTGGTGGAGCCTAGATTACCGTGCCCTATAGCCTTTCAAATCCACAGGAGTTACATACTGTGTATTGGACTCATTAAAGACCCAGATAGGCCTTTTAATTTTTTTACTTATATTTTATATCTATTTTCAAGCAAGAAATATATACCCTGGCTGGTGGCACAGTGGATAAGTCACCGGCCTGTGAACCCAAAGGTCACTGGTTTGATTCCCAGCCAGGGCACATAACCAGGTTGCAAGCCAGGTCTCCAGTCAGGTCCACAGCTGGAGGCAGGTGAAAGGCAACCATACATGGATGTCTCTCTCCTTCTCTGCCTCTCTGCCTGCCCCTCTCTCTAAAAATAATCAATAAAATCTTAAAGGAAAAAAAATTTGCATCAGGGCAGTGTTTCTGAAGCTTCCCTCACTGATGAGACTCATGGGAGAAAGCATAATGACTACCCAATCCCGCCACGGAGAATCTGATTCAGCAGGGGCCCGAACTACTGGTCTCTAAAAAGTTTCAGAAATTCTACTGATGAGTCTGCAGTTCTTGTTGTGCTAGGAACCCTTCCGATGCCTTTCTTTTCTCAATGGCTGTTGCCTCCTTCCCAATATTGATTATTTTTCCTGAGCCTTTATTGCTGGGACCTGATTTGAGTTAATGTTTGTATATGGTACAGGAGGTATGGATCGAGTTTTATCTTTTTGCTTATGTTTCCAGCACCAGGGCTACCCTTTCTCCCGTTTGTTTTTTTCCTAAACAGCTGTATTTTATTGAAACATAATTTACATATAATTTACCCATTTAAAATCTACCAGTTCAATGGTTTTAGTATTATGAGTTATGCAACTAACAGAACAATTTGAGAACATTTTAATGTCCCCCAAAGAAGCTCCCCCGCCACCCCTTAAGCAGTCACACAAGGAAGGGGGGGCTTGAGAAATGTCAAACATCAAAATGGGGTTACTTCTTTTTCATCTTCTGCATACAAGTCCCCTATTAGATAAATAGCTTTTCCCATTCTGGGGGTTGTCTTTTCACTTTCTTCATGATATTAGTTGCAACAGAATTAAAAAAAATTTTTTTTTAATGAAGTCTTAACTACCTTTACTTCTTTTGTCATTTGTGCTTTTGATGTTGTAGCAAAACAAGTATGGCCCAACCCAAGGTCACACAGATTCATTCCTATTTTTTCCTAAGAAATTTATTGTTTTAGCTGTTACCTTTAGGTATATAACCTATTTTAATTTTATTTTGCACATGGATCGTCTTCACTAAGATGGTATTATACCTTTGTCAAAATCTAGTTGTTCATATATGTTCTTTCTCAGGATTCTCTATTCTGTTTCCTTGATTTATGCTTCTCTTTATGCCAATGTTGCCTGGTTTTAGATACTGTAGTTTTATAAAAAGTGTTAAAATCAGGTAGAATCAGTCCTACAACTTTATTGTTTTTCAAAGGTGTTTTATCTATTCTAGATTCCTGGCATTTTCATGCAAGTTTTGAAATTGGCTTGTCAGTTTTTATTAAGAAGACATTGCTGGTAGTTTAATTGGAATTATATTGGATTTATAGACCATTTTGGGGGGAAATGGAAACCTTAACAATGTTCAGCATTTCAACCCAGGTACATGGTATATTGCTCTATATTTTTCTGTCTTTAATTGCTCTCAACAGTGTTTTAAAGTTTTTGTTGTATGGGTCTTGCTTGTTCTTGGTAGATTTATTACTAAGTAGTTGATAGTTTTTATGCTTTTGTACATGGTTTAATTTCTGAATATTTATTGGTAGTGTATAGAAATACAGTCTATTTTGATATTGATCCCATCTCCCATAACATAACCTTGCTAGGCTCACTTATTCAAGCAGCCTTGTCATTATTCCATCAGATATTTTTCTTCATAATCATGTTATCTGTAAACAAAGACAGTTTAATGCCTTTCTTTCCAACATGGATGGTTTTAATTTATTTTTCTTATTGCACCGACAAGCCCTTCCAGTATGATGCTGAATAGAAAGGGTGAGAGTGGACATTTCTGTCTTACAATGTTGGGGAGAAAGCATTCATTCAGTCTTTCGTCATTGTGTATGGTATCTGCTCTAGGTTTTTGATGTTGAGGTTGAAGGCATTCCCTTCCATTCTGTTTTTTTAAATTTTATTTATTCATTTAAGAGAGAAGGGAGGGAGGGAGAAAGAGAGAGAAACATTGATGTGTGAGAGAAGCATTGACTGGTTGCCTCTTGCATGTCCCCAACCGGGGACCCGGCCCACAACCCAGGCATGGACCCTGACTGGGAATCGAACCAGCAACATTTCAGTTTCTAGACCATCACTCAATCCACTGAGCCACACCAGCCAGGACTCCATTCCTATTTTGATGAGAACTTTTTAAAAGGTTTTGTTTATTACTTTTAGAGAGCGGGGAAGGGAGAGAGGCAGAGAGAAAGAGAGACATCACTGTATGGTTGCCGTTCACCTGCCTCCAGCTACGGACCTGGCTGGAGACCTGGCTTGCAACCTGGTTCCGTGCCCTGACTGAAAATCGAATCAGCGACATTTGGGCTTGTAGGCTGGCACCTTATCCTCCACTGTGCCACCAGCCAGGGCCTAGAATTTTATTTTTTTTTTAAATCAGGAATAGAGCTAGAATTTGTCAAATGCTTTTTCTGTGTCTATTAAAATTGTCATATATATATATATGTATGTATATGTATATATATATATATATATATATGTATGTATGTTAATATGGCATATTTCATTAATTGATTTTTAAATGTTCACCTATATTTGCCTTCATGGGATAAACCCCTCTTGGTCGCTGTGTTAGTTTCATAGGCTGTCATAACAAAGTGCCACGAACTGGGTGGCTTGGAACAATAGAAACATGTCCTTCACAGTCCTGGACACTAGAAGTCTAAAATTAAGGTGTCCAGGGCTATGCTTTCTCTGATATCTCTAGCGAGTGTCCTTGGCTCCTCCTAGCTTCTGTCTGGTGGCTGACAATGCTGGGCATTCCTTGGTTTGTTGATATACCACCCTGATCTCTGCCTCGATGGGCTCACGTGCTTTTCCCTGCGTGTCTTACGTCTCTGTGTCCAAATTTCCATTTTCTGATCAGGACACTGATCATTGGATTAGACCCACACTAACCCATCATGGCTTCATCTCAACTTGGGTACAGCTGCAGAGGCTTCATTTCTTTCTTTCTTTCTTTTTTAAATTTTATTGTTGTTGTACTACATCCATCCCTTTTTTGTTCCCCTCTGTCCCCC
>PVIW01015758.1:0-18740 GCA_004026585.1 Noctilio leporinus | reverse complement strand
TAGGTGGATTGAGGTATAGGGGGGATTAAGAATATGTGAGGAGTAACTTTTGCAAAGGATATGTTGAGGCTTAATAGTTCATATTGCTCTCGGTATAATTCAGGTGCTTGAGATTGGCAGCAATCCCTTTCCTGATGCTGCCTCTTTTTCTTGGTCAGGACTTTACAGTCTATAGTCTACATTCTAGCCAGTTTTGGCGCGTGGCAGGGCCTCTGATTGTCGCAGTAGGGCTGATTCTGAGTGTCCGCCCCCAGGTAGGCTGGGCCTTCAGCAGCCTGGCTGGGTGTTAGGGCTGCCGGTGTTCTGGAGCCCGCAGGGAGCTCCCTCCCACTCCTGGCGGAGGTTCCGGCCCAGGACGCGCCCCCAGCACTTCTGCAGGGCAGCCCGCAATTTCGCTGGTCCCTGTGACGACTGGTCCCGTCCCCGCAGTTCCGGGAGGAGGCTGAGCCTGTCAGTCAACACTGTCCGGGGGTCCGCCTACACTGTCCCGCCCTTCCGGGGCGAGCACCATGCCCCCAAGCCAATCAGCTCTCCTCTGAGTCCTTTAGGCGGCCTCTGTGATGAGCCCCTCCCAGGCGTGGGCGGCGCCGCCTTTGTCTCTGGCAATGGCGGGTCTCCCGCCACTAGTTCCCGGCTTGCCGGCTCTCCGGCTCACCGTTTGGATTTTCCCGTGGAGCCTGGGGGCCTGTGTGGTTGCGCAGGGCTGGGCCTCCCCCCTCGCAGGGGCTTCTAGCTGCTGTTTCCCTGGTGGCCCAGCAGCTCCGTTTTCGGCCCTCTCGCCGCCCCGCTGGTGCACTTCCCGGTCCCCCGCTCTGGCTTCCCGCAGGACTCTTCTCCTCTGCCTCTAGCCCCTCGTGTGCGCGCGGAGCCTCCTCTCCCCGTTGCCGGAGTGAGCCTCTAACACAGTCCCTCCCCTGCAAGAGTTCAATTCCGGGTTCCCTACGGCGTTCGCCCTCGCTGCCCACACTTCACTGTTGAGACTTCCAGTCACCAGGGAGCCCGGAACTGGCCCCAGTCAAACGTGCCCCTCTGGGCAGAGCCGCCCCTGCCCAGAGCCGACCTCGCCCCGCCGGCCAGTCGGTTGGGAACGCCTCACCTACTGTCCTGCTGGCCTCCTCTGCCTCTGGGCTCTGCTCCCCTGTGTCCAGATGCTGTCCGTTCCAATCCCCAGGGTCCTGAAGCCATCTCACGCTCCTTATCCTGTCCTCTAGCTGCTTTGGTACTCGAGAACACCATCAGCACTGCTCTCTACTCTGTCGCCATCTTGGAGAATCCCGCCTTGGAATGTTTTTCCACGTTGTCCTCCAGCTCGCTGATCCTATCCTCTGCTCCCTCTAGCCTGTTGATTCCTTCTGCTGTATTATTCAATTCAGAAATTGTATTCTTCATTTCTTCCTGACTTTTACTGATAGTTTCTAAGTCCTTTTTAATGCTGGTGTAGATCTCAGTAAGTTCCTTGTAGCTTCCCTGGAGTTCTTGGTAGTTCCACTGGAGTTGTTTGTAGTTTTCTTTGAGCTGGCTGAGCTCATTGAGCTTCTCTATCATCATTATTTTGAATTCCATATCTGATAGTTTGCTTGCTTCTGTTTCATTTAGTGACCTTTCTGGGGATTCCTCCTTTCCATTTGGTGATGGACTGATTCTTTTTCCCCCATTTTGGGTGTCCGTTGTTGATTGCTTCTGTCTTAGCATAATCTGCTTTGATTCCCTGCCTTTGTGGAGTGCCCTTCTCCATAAAGAGAAGGAGATTTGTGGAGTTTCATGTTGCAGTCTCCCAGACTTCCTCAACTTGTTGCTCTTGGAGTGCTCTTTATGTCATTATCTTGGGTTGTTTAGTTATATTTTGGATTTGTTGTATGTGTTGCTCCTTTCCCTCCAGTTGGCTGATTGAGAGATACTCCTTCTATCCCATTTCATACACTGTTTTTGAGCTGCTCCTAAAACAGAACTACCAGTCCAGGCAAAATAACCACACCTTCAGAAATATCTTTCTCCTTTTATCCCCCTTTTGACTGCCTATGAACTTAGCTAAATACTTATACCCTCCAAGGTAACCCTATCTTTTAATCACACCCTCAACTGCAACTGAGCCAGTCTTAATAGGGATGTAGATATGATAAGACTGTTATAAGAGGGGGAAAATGATTAAGTTGACTAAAGTATAGATAATTTTGAAGGGTGCAAAGGAGTAGCAAAGATAGTAGGGATATGAGAGAGAAAGCCAACTTATCTCTTCTATACAAATGGGGAGGGGGAAAACAAGAATGCCTCAAGTGCAAGTGAACAGTATGAGCCTATATATATAGTTGCTGCATCTACCTCAGTGTTACCCTGTCACTGATTGGTCCAGGTGGAGCCAGGCCCTGTGTGCTTTTAGCAGAAAAAAAGAATGTATAGTCCCTAGAAGCACACACACACACACACACACATAGAAAAAGGGTTTAAGCAGCTGGGGGAGGGTAGGAATACTTAGATTGAGGACTGGGAATGAGTTGTAGCAGGAGATTGAGTAGACTTTAAAATAAGAGTAGCAAGTGGGATTGACTTTGTGGGGGAGTGGGTGAATGGGAAAGGGGACAGAGGGGAGTAAAAAGAGGATTGATGTAATACAACAACAATAAAATTAAATTAAAAAAACAAGGGTAGGAGGAGGGTCTTGGGTAGTTAGGTGGATTGAGATAAGAGAGGAGTGAAAATATGGGAATTGGGATACACTATGATATAGACAGTATTTACTTAAAATGCACTAAATATAAGGGTTAGAAGTAACTTTTGAAAAGGATATGTTAGGGATTAATAGTTCATGTAGGTCTTGGTGTAGCTCAGGTGCTTAAGATTAGCAGTGATCCATTTCCTGAGTCTGCCTCTTTTTCTTGATCAAGTCTTTGCAGTCTACAATCAGGCTGTGTGGTCTTGGAGTGGCAGGGCCTATGGCTGTCACAGTCAGGGCTGATTCTGAGTGCCACCCCTCCTCCCCAGGCTGAGCCTCCAGTAGCCCAGCTGAGTTTCTGCACTGCCAGCGTTTGGGGCGCTTCCTTCTCTGACTGGTTCTGTGTGAAGAACTGTAGGGTGCTTATGTGGTGTCACTGGTTACCCCTCCCCATCCAGCTCCTCAAGGAGGTTTCCACCTGCGATGGGCATCTGGCTCCAAGCAGGGGGTGGCCTTCAACTTTGTTTGCTCCTGTGATGGCTAGCCCTCTGCTGTCCAGTTCTTTGAGGAGGTTTTCACCACAGCCTCCGCAATGCTGGCCTGGCTCCCCAGAGGACCCACATCTAGTTTGTGGGTGATGGCTGGCCCTCCCTGTCCAGCTCTTTGTGGAGGTTTTCATTGCATCAATGGGCCTCTGGTTCTGTGTGGAACCCCATAGCAAGAGCATCCATGATGGCTAGCCCTTTCCATCCAGCTCTTCTAGGAGATTTATGCCACCTGCAATGGGCACCTGACTCTACAGGGGGACCAGAGCTGTGTGCTGGCAATGGCTACCCTTCCCCCTCCACCTCTTCTAGGAGGTTTTTGTCACCTGCAATGTGCATGCCAGTGCACCAGCAGCAAGTTCTTGGTGCACAGTTTCGAGCTGTGGTTTCTGTGGGAGCCTGTGTGCCAGTGTGGGTATGTGGGGTTGGGCCTCCCTTTTCACTGGGGCTCTGAGCTGCCCTCTCCCTGGGTGGCACAGTGGCACAATTTTTGGCCCTCTCACTGCCTCAGCGGGTGCACTTCCTCACTTCCCTGCTCCTTCTCCCTGCAGGTCTCTCCCCCTCTACCTCTGGCCCCAGAAGGTGCTTCCTTTCCTACGGAGCACAGCTCTCACACAGTCCCTCCCCTGCAGGAGTTCAATTCCTCAATCCCTCCAGAGTTTGGGCTCCCTGTTCACACTTCACTGCTCCTATTTCTAGTCACTGGGGAGCCTGAAGCTGTCTTCAGTTAGAGCTGTCCTTCTGGGCAGAGCTGCCACTGCCTAGAGCCGACCTCAGCCTGCCTGCCAGCGGGTTCCGAACTGCCTTACCTGCTCTCGGGTAGGTCTCTGCAGCCTCTGGGCTGTGCACCCCTGAATCCAGATGCTTACCACTCCAATTTGCAGGAACCTGCAGACGTCTGGTGCTCCCTACCCTATTCTCCAGCTACTCTGGCACTCAGGAATGCCATCAGCACTGCCCTCTACCCTGTTGCCATCTTTTTCTCTGAGCTCTCTATTCTGTTCCATTGCTCTATATGTCTATTTTTATGCCAGTATCTTTATATTTTGATTATTTTAGTCTTGTAATATAGTTTAATATCAGGTAGTATGATGCCTCCAACTTTGTTCTTTTTTCTCAAGATTACTGTGGCTATTCAAGATCTTATGTGATTTCATATAAATTTTTGGATTATTTGCTTTGGTTCTATGAAAAAGTCATTGATATTTTTACAGGAATTGCATTGAATCTATAGATTTGAAAAGTTTAGACATTTTAAAGATGTCATTGTTTTTTATTCATGAATACATTATATGTTTCCATTTGTTTATATCTTCTTTATTTTCTTCAATGTGTTACAATTTCTGAGTAGAAGTCTTTTAACTCCCTAGTTACATTCATTTCCAAGTAGTTTTATTGATGCAATTGTAAATTAAGTTGTTTTCTTAGTTTCCCATTTGATAGCTCATTATTGGCTTATAAAAAATGTACCAATGGATGAATGAATAAAAAAAAAAAAACAAAAAAAAACACCTGTGGTATATTTATACCATGGAATACCATGTGACAGAAAGACGAAACTCTTACCTCTTACAACAGCATGGAATAAACTAGGGAGAATTATGCTTAGTGAACTATGGCAAAAGACAAATACCATATGATCTCACTTAATACAGGACTCTAATGAACAAAACAAACAAACAAAATAGAACCAGAAGCATAGAAACAAGGAACAGGCTTATAGTAACTAGAGGGTGGGGGTGGGGTGGGGACGAAGGGGAAGGGTCTAGTCAAGGAGCTAATATAAATGATCCATGGACATGGACAACAGGGTGGGGATTGACAGTGGGAGAGAGGAGGGGGTGGATAAGGCAGGGGAGAGCAACAGGGGAAGAATGGGATAACTGTAAAAGAACAACAATTTTTAAAATAAATAAATAAACATTAACTACTTAGGATTTTACCCAAATCTCATAGTCAATTATATCTAAGAGACAGAAGATCCATCATAGATAGTGGAGACGGAATACATTTCTGTACCTGATGAGGACTGTTGCTTAAAAGAACAATATGCATTTCCATGCTTAGTTGCTATTACACATATGTGTGTTAATTTTGTCTAAGACTTGCTCATTTTAGGACTGATAATTTAGTCCTAATTGTTTCCAGCCTTCAGATGTACCCTTAGGGATGAAAGACTTAGGGTACACCTGAAGGCTGAAAGTAATTATGAAAACAACCCAGCTATTTTGCACAGCCAAATGGGCTTAGGGTATTCATCATGTAGTAGGGGTTTTTTGTTGTTATTGTGCAATTTATAAAACTAGTGTTCTTGGGAACACATTTTGGGAATGGGAAAGTGTGGCATTAACTCTTAATCAGGGAGCTAATTTCTTAGACAGTATTTTCAACAGCCTGAAGTAGACAGGGTCAGTTGCCCTGTTTTTTGTTTTTTCTTTGTTTGTTTGTTTGCTTGTGTATATTTTGATGTTCTGATCTGTGATGTAATTCATAAGAGAAGTATTGGAGAGACATCACAGTAAAATCCCATTTGGTTTTGTATCTAATTAACTGCTTTTATTGAAAAGCGTAAATTGAGGAAATCTGGGGAAAAAGAAAAACATGATCATTTCACCTATGCACTGATAGCAGATATGTGAATGAGAAACGAAGCACTTAGTCATCATCTGGTGTTTCTACATGTTTAAATGCTTCCTATTTATAGAGTAACATTAGATAACTGACTAAAAACTTCACTTTTAGAAACGTGATGCTATAAGATATATCCTAGATAGAAACTCATTTGTGATGAGAAAATTCACTGCTTTTCTGTGCTATCTACAACCAGCACACATCTAGTAATCAAAAGAAGAACTGCATAAAATAAATCCAGTAGTTGACTTCTGCCCAAATCCTTTTGAAAAGAGGAAGTGGAGTTGTTCTGCTCTTTGACACACAAAAGCATATTGCTTTGTGATGGATTCCACAAAAGAAGCAAAATCCAAACAAAGCAACGTCTTTTTGCTCTAACCTACATACAATGTAAGTGAGATTTCAAGTATGCAAACGGTGGGAGGAAAGAAATGCAGTTTCACTACCCCAATTATTGAATATTGTTTAGAATATGAGTAGTAATTGTCCATGACTTGGACAATTAATGTGCACTTTTTTTTTTTAAATCAGTATTTGCATCTGTCTGATTTTTATCTAATATTTCTCTGATTATTTCTTTTTCTGTAAAAGGTGAGGTTGTGTTCCAAGAACTAGATTCATCTACCATCAGCCCTAGCTATCAAAGGGAAATATCACATCAGTTTTGTCATTCTAGGCCAGTTGTCTCTTTCTAGACATTAGTAAGACATTCTCATGTCTATCATGAGTTTGGTCTTGAAAAGTCAACTGCTTGTATCCATTTATTTTTCTAGTCCAGACACTAGTGGATGCTATCATTTTACATCAATTTCTGCAAAGTGGACAACCCAGAGTCTCAATTTGCAACTCTGAGGCTAAAAACCTATATACTCAGCATTTCCCCTCCCACCTCCTATCCTTAACTAAGGCCTACTATGAGTATGTTTATCATTCTAACTACCTCTCTTCACTCTCAGACAGGAACTACTTAACTCATCTGTATGTCTCCCTCAATGCCTCCCTAAGACCTGGACCAGGGCTTGGTCCAAGTAGGCTCTAGATGTTTGATGACTATTTAAATACTTTTTGGAGGACTGTTTAGGACACTATTAAGGGGGTGGGAAAATGGCTTTGCTGGAGTTTCACATGAAGGAGGAGGTTTGGTTCTACAGGCTGGAATGAGGAAAAGTGGGAGGATGAAGGATGTTTGAAAAACTAGGAGGAGCAATAGCATTAGAGAAAAAAGAAATGCAGAAGAGAATTTTGTATTCTGTCTTTGGACTTAAATTCAAGACTGTATAAACCTCAAGGTCTCAAAAGCAACACAACCTCATAGGAGTCTTCGAATGCACTGTCCAATGCAGTTTTCAGTAATCACACGTGACTATTTAAATTAAAATTAAATAAAACTAAAAATTCAGTTCCTGAGTCACAGTAGCTACATTTCCAGTGCTCAGCAGCCACATATGACTAGTGATAGCTGTAGAGGATAGCTCAGTTATGGAACATTTCCATCAGCTCTGAAAGCTCTGTTGGATAGCCTTGTTCTAGGTGATCATAACCTGTTCATTTTGTTTCACTCATTCATTCATTCTACAAATACTGAATACCTACTTTATTCCTAGCACTGCACTCAGAACTCTCAGAAAGGTTTAAGAGCATAGGCACTGGAAAAACCTGGTTTAGCAGCTCACTCACTGTAACCTTCGGTGAGTCACTTAACCTCCCTATGGTTTAGTTTAATCATCTGTAAAGTGAACATAATGCAATTATGTGAAGATTAAATGAGTATGTTTGAGTGTGTATGGTTATAAATGTATACACACACACACATACACACACGAGTACATATGTGTATGCATGTGTGTGTGTGTGTATCTTAGAACAGTAGTCCTACCTAGCATGTTCAGTGCATGGTAAATGGAAGCTCTTATTAGTAGTAGATGGTTATTACAGAATGATGAACAAAACAACTGGGATTCTTGCTATCCTGAAAGTTACCAATTGTGGGTGCAGCAGATAACAAATCATTAAACAAATTAATAATTAAAAACTACAAAGGAGTAATACAACAATAAAATTTTTTAATAAATAAATAAGTAAATAAATAAATGGAAAAGAAAAAAAAAAACCTACAAAGGAAACAAATGAAGCAACAGAGAACAACAGAGAAAAAGCTACCTAGAGGAGGTGACATTTAAGCTAGAGAGAGAGAGAGAGTTAACAAACTCTGGCCAAAGCAGCTCAGTTGGTTGGAGTGCTGACCCATGAAAGGTCACAGCTTTCATTCTGAAGGCACGTACCTAGACTGTGGGTTCAGTCCCTAGTCAGGGAGCATATGAGTGGCAACTGATCAGTGTTTCTCTCTCACATTTGTTTCTCTCTCTCTCTAAAATCATATCCTCAAGTGAGGGAAGAGAAAGAGAGCCATGCAAAGGGAGAAGGGGGCATGTGAACCCCATGCAAAGAAAAGCACACTATGAAAAAGGAAAATGTGACTATAATGGAGTGGCACCAGAGAAGGTTAGAAGGAGAAGTAAAGAGCAGTCTGTTCATACAGAGCTAAAGCCAGCGGTAAAGAGCTCACCAGGGAACATACATTTATATTATATGTAAAATGATCACTTTGGAGTCTTGTGAGGCACCAATTGAAAAGGAAGGAAGAATGAAGCCAGAATCCACTAGAAGGCTATTTTAAGAGACCAGGAGAAGGGGGATATGATTTAAACTCAGGCAATAGGCATGGAAGTGTGAGAAATGAAGTTTCAAAACATATTTGACAGATAGAGTTAATGAGACTTGCTGATGGATTACATGTGGTTGATAAGAGGGAGACAACAAGTCTGATGCTCCAGTTTTTTACTTGATTAACTGGGTCAATGGTAGTTTTATTTCCTGAAATAAAGATGACCCATAGAGAACATTTTTGAGGAATAAGAGATAAAACTTCTTGATGACAGGTAGTCTGCTAGATATGCAAATTGGGTGTCTAGATGAAAGCCTGAGTTGCAGACAAACCCATGGTAATCATTTTTAAAATATATATATTTACATAAACTAACATTTATTGATTGATTGATTGATTTGATTTATTATTTTCAGAGAGAGGGGAGGGGAGGTGGACAGAGAGGGAGAGAAGCATCAATGTATGGTTGCCTTTCATCTGCCTCCAGCTAAGGACCTGTCTGGAAACCTGGCTTGCCACCTGGTTATGTGCCCTGGCTGGGAATCAAACCAGTGACCTTTGGGTTCTCAGACTGGCACTAATCCACATTATTTTATAGATGATACTTAATAGATAAAATAGAAAACCAATTTCTGGAATGATGGGATAAAGAATACAGCAAACTTTCTGCCCAACAAAATAACAACTTAACTAAAGAAAATCTATCTGTGTACATAATTATATCTATCTATCTATCTACATATATCTATATGTCTATCCAATCCTCTAATAAAATTATATAAATATATTACATAAAATGTATAAAATTATGTAAATATATAAACCTCACTTGAAGTCTTTAAAGCTTCTGGATATCATACTAAGGGCATGCAGCAACTGGAGCAATAATTATTCAAATAAATTTACTAAGCCTCAGAAAAGATAGAGCATCTATAATTTGAGCCATGACAGCCCCCTCTCAACTACATCTATGGAATCATCATGAAAGGAAGAGGCCACCAGCGCTTTTCATTCTTCCTCCAAGCCCCATGTTACAGAAGCTCTATTCAGAGAGGACTAGGCTTCTATTTCTCCACCTAGCCTCAATGTGTGAGATATGCTAGATATGGCACCAAAAATGCTAGACTTGAATCATCATTGAGCAGCTTTCCAGTATAGCAGAAGTCTCATACCAGTAGGGTCAAGCCAAGAAGAACAGGGGCTACCACCCCTTCCCAATACCTTTTTATAGAACAAGTATGTAACTGCAAGAGAAGTGAGCCTCTTCCCTCATTCTGAGCTCTTGTGTAGTGAACTAGAACTTCAGTCCAGAGGGAGAGGCAGGCTACTGTAGCTCTTCCGGAAGTGAGTGACCCTATTTTGAAAAAAGCATAAATACCTTGCCTATGGTATTGTCAAAAACAATGGAAATCTTGGTGGAAAGCAGCTAAGAGAGTGCTCATAGTTCCATAATATTGCTAGCAATGAACAAAACAAGTTAGAGCAATCATAAGTTTAACAGAAGGAACCATGAAAAGAGACAACTAAGAAATATCCTCTTGGGGTTCTAGGGGATGGGAAGGTATACACAAATAATAGACTGCACCCACTCTGGAGCAATCAGAACAGGACGTGGATAAGATTTGAAAATATTTCCCAAGATTCTCACAAATACAGAAAGTGCAAGATGGCACTGACACTAGGGACTTATGGACAACCTCTTACCACACACTGGTTGAATAGTAAGTTACTCCAAGTCAGAAGCAACTCCTAATAATGGAGGCTTAAAAATGAAAATCTCATATATCTCTGACAGTATGAAACTATGTATGTGCCCAAGGCTGTACTCTTGCAGGAGTGAATGGGGAACGTGAACAAATCAAAGCTACTAGTCCTGGGATGAACAGGAGGCAAAACATGTAACTTCCTTCACCTGTGAAAGTAGTCTTTTTTTTTTTTTTTTAATTTTATTGTTGTTGTATTACATCCATCCCCTTTTTGCTCCCCTCTGTCCCTCTGTCCCCCTGAAAGTAGTCTTGATGGTACTCATATATCTGGTGGTGAAGACAAAAATCTAATTGTCAGCAAATCTAAAACATAACCTTTGACCAATAACTGATTTATGCCAACCTATGATTAAAAGTTGAATAGCCAGATTAAAAGGAAAGAATAGAATCTTTGTAGAAACCAGAGACTGCACACTGGAAGGAAATAGACTTCGAAGAGTTAGTTCAGCCAAGTAACTAAACAAATAAATCAACAGCAACAATATCAACTTCTGGAAACAGAGACAGACCTAGAATCAATATCCAGAGTTGCTAAAATATGTTATTGCAAATGCCCCGTTTTTAACAACACCAAAAAAATTACAAGCTATTCAAAGAAACAGAAAATTGTGACTGGCACAACAGGAAAAAAAAAAAAAGCAAGCACTAGTAGTTATTTTGAAAGAACCCAGATGTTAGATTCAGCAGATTTTAAAGCACCCATTATAAATATGTTTAAATAACTAAAAAAGATCATGTCCATAGATGTAAAAGAAGATATAAGGACAATATCTCTCCCAGTAAAGAATATTAATAAAAAGCTGGGAATTATAAAAATGAGTCAAACAGAAATGTTGGAGTTGGAAAGTATAATTAACAGAGAGAGAACCAAGTGGCAGAGGAGTAAGTGCAGCTACACCAATCTCCTCCCAACACCAAACTGGAATTACAAATTGATTGGAGTGAAATCATCCAGAATAACCAACAGTACACAACTGGAGAGAAGTCATATTACCACAGACAGAACAGAGGAGCCAATTCATCACGTGACCAGTAGAAGTGTGGAGGCACAAGAGGGCTGGCAGGGCTCCCACGGATGGCAGCTGAAGGGTCAGAGAAACATCTCAGCAGCCTGAGTTCCACCTTAGAAGGGTGGGATCTAAATCCCCAACTGGGCTTCCCAGCCTGTAGCAACAGAGCTGGGAGTAAAACAGCACCCAGCTGTGAAAAGTAAAAAGCCGCCAGGGTTAGCCGGCTAAACAGAGACCACACACAAAAATACAGAGGCACCCACCTACCCTGGGCCCCAAAAGAAAAAGGGCAGAGTGGACTAGAGACACTTAAAGAGGGTTTGGGTCAGTGGCTTTAGGGGGAGAGCTGAGGGAGCAGCCTGTGAGTTCAGTGCTGACCCATCACCCATATAGCCAGCCACTCTTCTCCAAAAGGTGGGAGCCTGAGGGGAAACCACAGCCCCACCCATAGGAATTAATCCAACCCACCCAGCAGTGCCTAAACCTGACCTCAGATCATAGGTAGATTGGATTAATAACTAAATTCATCTGCCCACCCAGAGGTGCCTAAAACTGACCACGGGTTACAGACTGATTGGATTAAAACTAAAGGAGACAGACAAAGACAGTGGATCTCTGGTAGTCTCCAACTGGCTGACTAGGCCCAGACTGGGACACGAGCTCAAGTCACCAAGCACAGATCCAAGAAGTAAAAAAAGTGCACCTCTACACCACAGAAGGTCACACCACTAAGACAGTAAATCAAAGCAGACCAATCCAAGAAGCAGAAACAAACAAGAGTCACCTAAAATGGGGAGACAAAGAAATAAACCCTCAGACAAAGGAAAGGAGGAATCCCCAGGAAGAGTGCAAAATGAACTAGAGGCAAGCACACTCTCAGACATGGAATTCAAAATAATGATGATAGAGAAGCTTAATGAGCTCAGTGAGCTTAAAGAAAACTACAAACAACTCTAGGGGAACTACAAAGAACTCCAGGTAAGCTATAAGGAACTTACTGAGAACTACACCAGCATTACAAAGAACATAGAAACCATCAATAAGTGCAAAGAGGAAATGAAGAATACCATTTCTGAATTGAAGAACACAGTAGAAGGAATCAAAAGCAGACTAGAGAAAGCAGAGGATTGGATCAGTGAGCTGGAGGTCAATGTAGTAAAAAACTCCCAGGCTGTGCAATAAAATGAAAAAAGACTGAAAATGAATGAAGAAGTCTTAAGAGAGCTGCAGGACAACCTGAAACATAGTAACATCTGTATCATAGGTATACCAGAAGGAGAAGAGGAGGAGCAAGGGATAGAAAACCTGTTTGAAAAAGTAATGACAGAAAACTTCCCTAACTTGAGGAGAGAAAATGTCATGCAAACTCAGGAAGCACAGAGGGTTCCAAGGAAGATGAACCTCAACAGGCCCACTCCAAGAAACATCATAATGAAAATGGCAAATTTCAAAGACAAGGAGAGAATCCTAAGAGCAGCAAGAGAGAAACAGCTAATAACATACAAGGGGACTCAGTTAAGGTTATCAGGTTATCAGCTGACTTCTCAACAGAAACACAAGTCAGAAGGGAATGGCAAAAAGTATTTCAAGCAATGAAAAACAAAGGCCTGCAACTAAGAATACTCTACCTAGCAAGACTCTCATTCAAAATTGAAGGTGAAATAAGGAGCTTCCCAGACAAAAGAAGTCTAAAAGAAGACATTTCCACCAAACCAGCATTGCAAGAGATGCTAAAGTGTCTGCTTTAAGAAGATGAAGAAACAGAGGGACAGACAGGAACACAGGTACAAAGGGAAATGGATTAAATGCACCAATCAAAAGACAGGGCAGCTGAATGGATAAGAATGAACTTCAACTTGTGAATGCTTTAAGTAATCTTGTTATAAATAGATTTTACTAAATAAGGTATAGTTTTGTATATTACTTGTATCTGCATTACTGCAGGTTAAGTTTTCTTAGATTGGAATCATTTCACAATATGGGAAAATCAGGTTACTTGCAATAACTCAGAAAAATCGAATGCAGTTAAGGAAGAAGAAAAAAGTAAGAAAATGTGGATGTATATTACATAGAAGACATGCTATCTTTCTTAGTCATTGTTATAAAATATGTGCTTATTTGTGGGTGTGTAACATAGATTTTGTTAGCAATTTATGTTTTAAGTTGCAACCAACTGGTCAAGTGTGTGTTGTGAAATCAGTCAATCTTTAGGTTAGAAAAGATGCTGAGAATGAAGACCAATTTGGATGGAATTTGCAAACTATTAAACTATATGATTCGTGTACATAGACAATATATATTCTCATATTAGAATGTAAATTAGATGAGATTCTTTTCAACTAAATCATGGAAATATACATTTCCAGTCATGAAGGCCCCCAAACTGGGGATGCTTGGGAAAAGGAATGAATGCCATAGTAAACTTTATTATTGAAATGTGAACATACCTTATCTCTACCTCAACAGACTCTTAAATAGTTCAGGGGTTAGTTTAGGACCACATAGGAAGTCAACCACAAGTTCAAAAAATAGCTAAAATACTATTCTACAAAATTATTAAAATCCTAGAGATTTTTATTTTTTACCTTAAGTTAGTAGACATAATAATTTCTACTCTGGGATAGGCTAAGCACTGCAAGTGCCATTATTTCTGAATGCTTCAACTTATAAAACATATGTAGAGGAAAAACAGAGGGTATTGAAAGAAGTAAGACCTGTGCACAGCCTAAATAAATAAATAAATCTACTATTTAAGATGGAAAACTCCAAAAAGAATAAGTTGTAGTACCAGTAGCTTAAAATAAAGTTGAGTTTTATTATGGGAATGGGGAGGATCTGACTCAAAAACCAAATTCAGTTTTTACTGTGGGTTTGGCACTGTCTCTAGGACAACTTTCACAAAAGTGAATTCTACAATACACCATTTCTGTGATATATTTCACAAAAATAGCATTCCAGAGTAAAATAAGTATTAAAGAAGAAAAAAACTGCTTAATCTTGCTACAATATATCTAAAATACTATCATTTAACATGTAATAATTGTGTAAGCTATTGGCATATTTTAAACTTTTTGTATTAACTCTTTAAAATCCAGTGTGTACTTTAAATATGTGTAAAAATATGTATGGGTGTAAATGTATTTCTTCATGTGTTTGGTAATATTGCAATTCATATTACTTAAAAGAGTAATTCTTTAAACAAATGAATTAATGTAGGCATTTTGGAATAATGAAAAGCAAACTTTGTATTAATATGATTTGAGAAGCTGACAGAAGGCAGTAATTAAATGGTGAATTGTCTGGATGTCAAAGGAAAAAAAAAAAAGTACACATTGTTGGTTACAGAATAGACAGGGGGATGTTAAGAAGAACAAAGGAGCCCTTTGGCACAGTGGATAAGGCGCCAGCCTGCGATCCCAAAGGTCGCTGGTTTGATTCCCAGTCAGGGCACATAACCTGGTTGCAAGTCAGATTTCCAGCCAGGTCTGTAGCTGGAGGCAGGTGAAAGGCAACCATACATTGATGTCTCTTTCTCCCTCTCTGCCTCTCTCCCTTCTCCTCTCTCAAAAAATAATAAAATAAGATCTTAAAAAAAAAAAAAAAGATGGAATTTTCCTTCTCATAAAAGACTCCCTTTAAAAAAAAAGAAGATGAAGAAGAAGAAGAGGAACAAAGGAAATAGAGAAACCAAAGAACTTACATGCATGACTCATGGACATGAACTAATTGCTGGAGGGAATGGGGTACTGGGTGGAGGAGGGCAAAGAGGGGAAAACTGGGACAACAGTAATAGCAAATATATATATATATATATATATATATATATATATATATATATTCCACTAGAAGAGTTCAAAAGTAGGTTTTTTCCTGGCAGGGAAATAAAAGATAAAATGAAAAGATAATTAATAGAGATAACCTAATCTGAAAAGCAATGAAAAAAATAAAAATGAACAGAGGATCTGAGAAATGCAGGCCATTATTAAATGTGCAATGGAAGTATTAGAAGAAAAAGAGAAAAAGATGCAGAAAAACACATTTTAAAGTAGCTGAAAAGTTCTCCAATTTAATGAAAAAATAATTTACCCATTCAAGAAGTTCCATAAATAGGATAAACCCAAATAGATCACATTCAATACATAATAATAAAAAAATATATGAAAGTCAAATATAAAGAGAACATCTTAAAATAACTCATCACATACAAGGGAACACCGACAATATACACAAACAACGTTTTTTTAAAGATTTTATTTTATTATTTTTAGAGAGAGGGGAAGGGAGGGAGGAGGAGAAGGAGAGAAACATCAATGTATGTTTGCTTTTCGCATGCCTTCAGCTGGGGACCTGGCTGGAGACCTGGCTTGCAACCCAGGCATGTGCCCTGGCTGGGAATCGAACTGGCAGCCCTTTGGTTCTCAGGCTGGCACTGAGTCCACTGAGCCACACCAGCCAGGGCTACACAAACAACTCTTGATCACAAATAGTGGAGGCAAGAAGGCAGTAAGATGGCATACTTAAAGTAATGAAAAAAATATTGTCAACCAAGAATCAGCAAAACTATTTTAAAGATGAAGCTAAAATACTAAAGGAAGTTCTTTAGTAGCATCAGAAAAGAAGTAGCATGAGACAATCATTTGAATCCACACACACACATTCTCGCACACAACTCACACAGTATCAGTAAAGGTAATTTTAAAAGACAATGTAGAGTGGTGTCTTGGAAGATGAGGGAGTAGGAAACTCCAAGAACTAGTCCTATCACTGGAAAAAAAAATTCTAGTGAGAGGGCACTAATAGAAGCAGCTATTTGGAAAAACTAGAGTCTGTTCAAACACTGGCAGTGTCCAGGGGAATGCTTAATAATGTAAAAGTCTGGTAAATTTTAGTGAATTCACATTTTACAGAGAAGTTACGATTCTCCATTACCTAGCCCTGCAACAGATAGGGATGGCAGCCTGTGTTCCTGGTGTGTCTTAAAGCTGCCAGACTGAACAAAAGCACATTGCTTTCCAAGGATCAAGGTCTCCGTGTAGATCTTCCTAGCAGATTGCTGAATGACTTATGCAGGAGTTGACATGTGTTTCAGTTCTCTCAGTCTTAAGCAGCTTATCTGACAGTATCTGTCAGGGGGAATTAAAAGAACAGAACTTTGCCCCTTTATTTGATGAATCCATGAATTTAAGATTAGGCCATTAAATGGTAGCTGAGATAACAAAACAGACAGTCAGTGAGGGACCACACATAACAAGGAGTATAGTTCTAAAAATAGTCTTAAAAAGTCACTAAAATTTTAAAGGCCTCTACAAGCAACATCTCCTGGAGAAGGAATATAACCAGATTCCCTGAATTACTGCATTATGATATGGGACATGTCCAATTACGAAGCATACAAAAGATCAGAAATACACAGTCTGTTCACAGGGGAAAATAATCGATAGCTATTGGGCATATCAGACAAAACTTAAAATTAATTGTTTTAATGTATGTGAAGAGTTAAAGGAAACTATGTACAAAGACCTAAAGAAAATTGGGAAGACAAGTAAGAAATATTAATGACGAGATGGGATTTAAAAAAGGAACCAAATAAAATGCCCAACAATACAAAAGTAGAAATAAAAACTAACGGGTTTTAATGGCAGATTTTAAGCAGCCAGACAAATATGCAAACTTGAAGACAAGGCAATGGAAAATACCAAGTCTGAGGAGAAAAAAATTAAGAAAAATGAACAGAGCTGAAGGGACCTATGATGTGACACCATGAAGAGAACCACTATATATACCTTATGGAAGTCTTAGAAGGAAAACAGAGAAAGAAAAAGAAAATCTTTGAAAAAAATAACAAAATAAAACTTCTGAATTTGATGAAATACACAAATATACACATCTAATAAAGTAAAAAAACTCTGCAAATAATAAACACAGGGCCTCACACCAAGAGACATTCTAATGAAACTATTAAAAGCCAAGAAGAATCTTGAAAGTAGCAAGAGATTTTTTTTTTATCACATACAAGGGATTTTCAATAAGATTAACAGTCAATTTCTCCTCTGAAATCATGGAGGCCAGAAGACATGATATATTTATAATGCTGAAAGAAAAAATTCTCAATCAAGAGCTCTGTATCTGACAAAATTATTCTTTACTAATAAAGAGAAAACTAAAGACATTTCAAGATAAACTAAAGCTAAGGGAGCTCATCACGCTTAGGTCTTCCCTATAAGAAATACTAAAAGTCTGATATAGATCAGTGGAACAGAATAGAGAGCCCAGAAATTAACCCAGGACTCTATGGTCAACTCATATTTGACAAAGGGGGAAGGAACATCAAATGGAGTAAAAACAGTCTCTTCAACAAATGGTGTTGGGAGAACTGGACAGCAACATGCAAAAAGATTAAACTAGACCACCAACTTACACCATACACCAAAATAAACTCAAGATGGATAAACGATTTAAACATAAGCAGTGCCACCATAAAGGTCCTGGAGAAAAATATAGGCAGTAAACTTTTGGATATCCTATGCAGAAATATGTTTACTGATACTTCACCAAGGGCAAAGGAAATCAAAGAATGAATCAACAAATGGGACTATATCAAATTGAAAAGTTTCTGTTCAGCTAAAGAAAATATCAGCAAAATTAAAAGGGAACCAACTGTATGGGAAAACAGAATTGCCAATGATACCTCAGACAAGGGTCTGATCTCCAAAATATATAAAGAACTAATTCGACTCAACACCAGGGAGACAGACAGCCCAATTAAAAAATGGGCAAAGGACCTGAACAGACAACTCACTGAGGAAGATATACAAAGGGCCCAGAGGCATATGAAAGAATGCTCAACCTCACTAGTCATCAGAGAGATGCAAATTAAAACCACAATAAGAGACCACCTCACACCTGTCAGAATGGCAATCATCAGCAAATCAACAAACAACAAGTGTTGCCGAGAATGTGGGGCAAAAGGAACCCTCGTACACTGTTGGTGGGAATGTAGGCTGGTGCAGCCACTGTGGAAAACATTATGGGGTTTCCTTAAAAAACTAAAAATGGAACTGCCTTTTGATCCAGCAATTCCACTACTTGGACTATACCCAAAGAATCCTGAAACACCAATTCAGAAGAACCTATGCACACCTATGTTCATAGCGGCACTATTTACAATAGCTAAGTGCTGGAAACAGCCTAAGTGCCCATCAGTGGATGATTGCATCAAAAAACTTTGGTACATTTACACAATGAAATTCTATATAGCAGAAAGAAAGAAGGAACTTGTGCCCTTTGCAACAACATGGATGGAACTGGGGAGTATTATGCTTAGTGAAATATACCAGTCAGTGAAGGACAAATATCATATGATCTCACCCATTACGGGACAATAATGAGCAAAACTAACAACAAGCAAAACAGAACCAAGTATATGAATACAAGGAATAGGCCTTCAGTGGTCAGGGGGAACGGGGTTGAGGG
>PVIW01015757.1:0-18742 GCA_004026585.1 Noctilio leporinus | reverse complement strand
CTCTGCTCATTTATATAGCCAGAAGCAATGAGGTTTTAGTTTCCCAATGCAGGGACTGTGAGCTTCCAGTCTGATCTTGGACCAACATGTGTTCCACCTGGGTTTTATAATGTGTGACTGATTGGCCAATCATCTGCAGCCACTACCTGGCTGCCACCACCACACCATGTCCTCCCTGCTTCAGCTCATTCTCTCCATCCTTCCTGACTGTCTGTATGAGCATTAATTATTTTTTATCTTTGTTTTTTTTTTTTTTTTTTTTTGTTTGTTTGTTTTTTTTAGAAACATGATGCTCTATTTCTGGTAGTTCTGTTTACTTTTTCTTTGAGATATATGTAATCCTTCTTATGGTTGTGCAAGGAGGTAAAGTGTGTCTTCCTATGCCTCCATCTTGTCAGAAATTTAGTTCTTTTTTTAATTCTCTTTTTGCAGATTTATTGTGTATTATTGATATTAGTCCTTTATCAAATATGCACATTTTTGGGGGGAATGAAAACTTTCATAGACATGATGTATCAGCTTTCAGGGAGTGGTAACTTTTTTTTCTTTTTTTTTCTTTTCTGTTTAATTTAATTTTGTGGTTGTTTTATTACATCCATCTTCTTCTTCTTTCCCTCTGTACCCGTCCCCACCCATCCAGTCACCACCAAAGTTAATCCCAATTGTTGTCCATGTCCATGGTTCTTCCATACTTGTTCCTTGACTAAACTGCTCACCTTTTTTGCCTCCTCTTCTCCTCTTCCACCTCTCCCCCTCTTCCCTCCCCTCTGCCAACTGGAAATCTATTCATTGTATTCATGTATATGGTTCTGTTTTGCTTATTTGTTTGTTTTGTCCATTATTGTCCTGAAATGAGGGGATCATATGGTATACAATTGTCTTTCACTGACTGGCTTATTTCACTAAGCATAATACTTTCTAGTTCCATCCATGTTGTTGCAAATGTTAGGATGGTTTTTTTCTTTCTGACATGTAGTATTCCATTGTGTAAATGTACCAAAGTTTTTTGATCCAATCATCTACTGATGGGCACTTAGGCTGTTTTCAGCACTTGGCTATTGTAAGTAACACTGCTATGAACATAGGGGTACTTAGGCTCTTCCGAATTGGTGTTTCAGGGTCCTTTGGGTATAGTCCTAGTAGTGGAATTGTTGGATCAAAAGACAGTTCCATTTTCAGTTTTTTTTTAAGGAACCTCTATATTGTTTTCCATAGTGACTGCATCAGCCTGCATTCCCACCAACAGTGCACCAGGGTTCCCTTTGCCCCACATCCTCACCAACACTTGTTGCTTATTGATTTGTTGATGATTGCCATTCTGACAAGTGTGAGGTGGTATCTTATTGTGGTTTTAGTTTGCATCTCTTTGATGGCTAGTGATGTTGAGCATTCTTTCATATGCCTTTGGGCCCTTTGTATGTCTTCCTCAGAGAATTGTCTGTTCAGGTCATTTGCCCATTTTTTAATTGGGCTGTCTGTCTCCCTGGTGTTGAGTCACATAAGTTCTTTATATATTTTGGAGATCAAAACCTTGTCTGAGGTACTATTGGCAATATGTTTTCTCATACATTTGGTTCCTTTTAAATTTTGCTGCATATTTACTTCAGCTGAACAGAAACTTTTCAATTTGATATAGTCCCATTTGGTGATTTGTTCTTTGATTTTATTTGCCCTTGGTGAAGTATAAGTAAACATATTTCTTTGCAGAATATCTAAAATTTTACTGCCTATATTTTTCTCCAGGACATTTATGGTGGCTCTGTTTATGTTTAAGTCCTTTATCCCTCTTGAGTTTATTCTGGTGTATGGTGTAAGTTGGTGGTCTAGTTTTATATTTTTGCATGTTGCTGTCCAGTTCTCCCAACACCATTTGTTGAAGAGACTGTTTTTACTCCATTTGATGTTCCTTCCCACTTTGTAAAATATTAATTGACCATAGAGTCTTGGGTTTATTCATGGGCTCTCTATTCTGTTGCATTGATCTATATGTCTATTCTTATGCCAGTACCAGGCTGTTTTGATGATAGTAGCCTTGTAGTATTGTTTGAAGTCCGGTATTGTGATTCCTCCTACCTTATTCTTCTTTCTCAAGATTGCTGTGGCTATTCATGGGTGTAAAAATATGGAACACTTTGCAAATTTGCATGTCATCCTTGTGCAGGGGTCATGCTAATCTTCTCTGTATCATTCCAATTTTAGTATATGTGCTGCCGAAGCAAGCACTGAGGTTTTGTTTTGACAGGTGACAGTCAAATTTATGGCTGCCATGGGACCATTGCATAAGCTGCTTTTATAGAACTTTCCATCAACACAGGATTACCAGTTTTCACATGACCAATATCAAGTGTATGTTGATAAGGTGCAAATCCACCCCAAATCATAAGGATCCACCTATCAGAGACTGAATCCAACATGTTCCTGCAACTAAGGCAGACGTGTGATGTTGGTACACTGTAGGTTTCCACACATAATGTCAGTGTCAGCACCACACAATAGTCAATGTTGCCACTTTGTATACACTGCCCAAATTGGTATCCTTTGTATTTATGCTGTAGCAGATATGTCAACAGTTCAGTGTGCCTTTTCCAAGATCTCCTTGCAGTGCACAGTGCAGTTAGTTCCATCTCACAGATGTACACATTCAGGGTACGTGGGGTTCTGCCTGAGTCAGTGCTCCTGAAGACCACATATATTTTGTATTGGCTTACAGAGCATCCCTGTGGGTGAGTAAGTGCAGTTTGTGCATCTTGTGCCTGTGTGACAAGCACTTGGAGGTGCAAAGGTGCAGTCATTTCTGCAGCATGGGTTGCTGTCACACTGCTTGAAGGACCCACGGTGACACTGCTCTCCATCATCCATCACAGAGTTTCCACTTTGAGCAGATGTCAGACATTGAATACTCAAATCCACTATGGTAGATGTAGTGTTTTCCACCATAATTGACTATACTATTTGCTGTGTGTGCCATGGAGCAGTTACTGAACACAACTCCCATTATAGGCACCTGTACATTATCCAGGTGACATTTTGGCAAATATGTTTTATCATCATGATACAGACTAAACCTTCCCCCAATTAATTGTCTGCCTATAATTGATAAAAATAAATAGTGTCTCAAAAGAACACCCATTATGATGAGATTATTTATTTTGCATACACTACATAGGAGTGAGGGGAAATCAAGTTCATGTGGCTCATTTATGATCACAATTAAACTTGAGTGTATGTGAAGAGGAGTATATGTGTTGGTTACATAACTGTTATAAAACAGACTCCCTGGCACTACATAATTGTCCATGGTGGTTGGATCTCTCACAGTGTAAATGATTATGATGCTGATGTGGTACCTGAAATCAAGACTTTGGAACATGGAGCCAATTAAACTACCTAGATTTCATAGGTAAACTACCTAGAGTGACCATAGCCAGGATCCCTGCCTCCACATGCAGGTATTTTCCCAGCTCACTTTCATCTAATGGAGTTCCTTAGTGTGCAAATGCCACACTGTCTCATAGTTCAGGTTGGACTTGTGCCACTTTTGTCTATTTTCACATATATAAGCCTCTGTTGTTCAGGCAGTGAAGGAGACTTGTTACTGTCTTCCCTGCCACCACAAGACTAAAGTCAGATCCCGTGTTCCCATCTTGCACAGTGCCATGAGAGTAAACATGGTATAAATTCCCTCTCCAATGTGTCACTGTCATTTTTCAGTCTCAAAGAATCCAAAGTAAACCTGTCCGGAGCTGAGCTTCTGTGGTACACTAGACTTACCAGATGGGCAGAAGAAGTACATGTAGTTTGTGTCAGTCAAAGGTGGTATTTTGATGAGAAGCAGGTCCTATATGGCTTTTTTTTTCAGTGGGAGGAGCTATGTCAGCACAGAACTTAGGGACTTGGCAGGGGATACATACACTACGACACTCATTGGGACTTGGGTCACCAGATTCTTTGTGAGTATGGTCCCCATGTTTTCTACCTTCTCTCAGGTGGGGCCAAATATTCAGCTATGAAACACTCTGCTTCATGAATATGCAAATGTGAAGAACTAGACTAGGTTAAATGTGGGTCTGTTTGTGTTCTAAGAACATCACCCACAGCTACACCCTCCCTTACAGAGATCTGACAACACAGCCCCATGCCATGGACTGGAGCTGGAGAGCCCTCTTCCTGGTGGCTGTGGCTACAAGTAAGGGGCTCTCAAGTATCTGGATTGAGGGGGTTTACCAGGGATGTCAAGGGCAATATCCACCAACTGTTGGCTCCTCTCCACAGGTGTCCACACCAAGGTGCAGTTGACACAGTCTAGGGCTGAGGTGAGGAAGTGTGGGGCCTCAGTGAAGGCCTCCTGCAAGGCTTCTGGATACAACTTCACCAGCTATTGTATGAACTGGGTGTGACACACCCCAGGAGAGGGCCTGCAGTATATGGGCTGGATCAACACACTCACCAGGAAATTAATGTATGCCCAGGGCTTTTCAGAACAATTTGTCTTTTCCATGGACACATCTGTCAGCACTGCCTATCTGCAGATCAGTGGTCTGAAGTCAGAGGATACAGCTGTGCTGTGTATTACTGTGCAAGACATTGTGTGATGACCCACATCCTGAGTGTGTCCCAAACCCTGAGAGATGAGGCAGCTGGGCTGAGCTGAGGAGATGACAAGGCTATGGGCCTCCTGACTTCCTCACACACAGTCTGCATCTGAGACCAGGACTGATGCTGCCACAGGCACATCAGAAACTTAGAGCAGGTTTTAGGAGACCAGATGCACTGCGAGGAAGAGGCAGGGATGATGCTCCTGAAAAAAAAAAAATAAATAAAATAAAGAGGTATTTACTGTGATTGTAGAGGGGGCACATTGGGAGCCTCCTTGTCCTCTGAATGAGGGATGTCCATGGAAGTATCATCTTGGAATCCTTGGTTGGGGTCAGGTTGGTGAATCTGGAATTCAGTCTCTCCTTGCAAATTCTACACCTTCCCCTATTTCTGAACAATGGAATTGTGGTTGGGGAAAAGTAAGTACATGAAAATCAAGGATGAATTTTTATGCCCTTGTTTGTGGCCAATCATTACACAGATGACATTCTAGCAGCAAAGTCAAGGACAGTTGTTCCAGGTTCTAGAACAGTCTATGACAGCACTGCATTCTTTCAGTCCTACCTCAGGGTAAGATCCTAAGGAGCCTCCTCACCTTACACCAGTCTTGCAAGTGCCCTTGTCCCTGGGCCAGTACTGATGTCCCCACCCAGCAGGGAGCAGGTTGGGGATAATTTTGGCAAGGGGAGACCTACATGAAACCTGCTCTACATTTCTATGACAATTGATTCAATTGCTGTACAACAGGAGCTTCAATCTACACACATTATTTCTGTACAGCTGGAAGTCAGAGCATGAAGTCACTTCAGTGGACTAAGGTCAAGGTGGTGACACAACCACCCTTTCTGCAGAGACTCTAGATCAGTGCTGTGGTGTGAATACTTTGAGTGCCCATCATTTGTATGTAAAATTCTCATCTCCAAAATGGATAGTATTAACAAGTGGGGTTTGTGGAGATACTTAGGTATGAGTGTCCCCAGAAGGGGTAAGTACCTTTCCAATGAGCCCAGAGATCTTGCTGGTCCTTCTACCACCTGAGACTCCAGTAGGAAGATGTCAGATGGGAACTAGGAGAGGAATGTTCCCACAGGCACCATAGTGATGTAACCAAATGCAGGTTCAGGGATACCACAGGTTAATTAACCCAACACAAGAGGAGAAAGCCCCCCAGTGGTGACAGACATTGACTTAGTCTCATGCTCATGGCGTCAAGTGTAAGTGACATCACACACAGAAACTGAGGGACTCATGTCAACATGGAGTAGGTGTCCAGGCTGATGACCAACATACACCCCAAGGGGTCATAATATTTGTGATGCAGAGTTATAATCTCTGATAGAAATGGGAACGACCCTTCAGCAAGTTGGATTATTAAAGTTACTCATGATCAGCAGTCCCCATTTTGTTTGTTGAAGTTTGAACCCCCAGCAAATATTAATAGGTCAAGGTTCTTATTGGGAGTCTAATAAACTAGCAGGATGTTCATAATTTTCTCAATAAAGGTGAAACATGTGGGCACTGCCCTGAAATTCATCCATATCTTTCTTCTGTTGTATCCTAGAACTTGCATTAATTTTTTTATTCTTTTTCAATTCCAGTTGAAAATCTATAGTGTCTTATATGAGCTTCTAGCATATAGCAGAGAAGTCAAACAATTATACCTGGAACCACACATATATATTACAATATTATTGACTATTAACTGTGCTGTAATTTATACCCTGTGTTTAATCTATAACTTCCAGTTTGCACTTATTTATCTCTTTTACTTTTTCACTCATAGTCTCTCAACTGCCCTCACATCTATAACCTCTGGTCTGTTCTCAGGTTCTATGATTCTCTTCCTAATTCTGTTTGTTTCTATATTTTGCTCTTTAGATTCCACGTATAAGAAAAATCACATGGTATTTGTGCTATTCTGACTAATTTTACTCAGTATAATACACTTGAGTTCCATCCACATTGTTCCAAATCATAAGATTGTATTTTTATGGCTTAGAATTTAATTTTTAATGGCTAAAGTAAAATGATGGCTTAATTTTAAATTAGTTATTTTATGCTAATCACTAGATTATCGTGTATGGGTATTTCTGAACAAAGCAGCATGTGACTTCATGTCCAGCTGAAGTCATCTCATGCTGCAGAGATAACAACATTCATGAGCATCAATCTCAGTCATGAAAATGTGTGAGAGAGGGAGAATAGGATGCTCCTGAAATTTACTTCTGATAAACTCAGGGTGAGCCTGTCTTTTGCATTCCTGATCAGAACTATGTCACATGTCCATAGAGCCACAGATGCTGATGGTGAAAATAAGGCTGTACCACTGTGGTTGACTAGTATTATACGAAGTTAGATCCTCCAGCACAAAGAAGGTGAAATATTTTAAATGAAATCTATGGATAAAGAAAAATTATATTCTTCATATCAATTATAATTTTTATAATTTAAACATGCTTTCCAATCTCTACCTCCATGTTCACTCAAGCCAACCTAGTCATGGATAAGTTTATTTTCAGTACACAATGTTTGAACCTGATTTTACCAGAATCTAGAGAATAAGAACAAAATTAGGCAGTGAGGCTGCTGCACATTCAGCACCAAATTCCACTGAAGGAACATGACCCTGAAGCACTGTCTGCTTCTCTGCAGAGTTCACACTTCTGTCTCCCAATGATCCATACAGATGTTACACCTCTTCCAACACTGGGTCCAAGTGCTCTAGGGATACAATGTCCTATTAGTTTGTATTATGATCACTTTATAAGATAAATAGTTCCAGATGAAACTTCTGTCTTTTGAACACAAAGCTGTAACATTAATTATTGCTCTAGTAGCGAATGTTGAATTCCCTTGGTGTGCTCATTACTGGTGATTTTCAAAGGCATCTCTCACTTTATTTTCTCATTATTTATGACAGTTTATTCTCCTAGGTCATGTTCTTCTCTTCTGTAACAGTTAGGTCACTGGGGAGAGCACAGGACCAAATGTAGGAAATAATTATATTTGTCATATTATTATTTTTAAAAATTTTACCAGAGGATATTTTTTCATTGCTTTTAAAGAGCAAGAAGGAAGAGTCATTAATTGGTTGCCTCCCTAACATAGAGGGACGATGAATCATATGTACCTGGACCTGGGATAAAACTGCTCAATCAAATGAGTCAAACTGTCCAATATTGGGGAGTAATTCTTAACTGACATACACACTTAGACAAGTCACACACTGGGACCATGTTCTCAATGTCACCGTCCAACATATGTAGTTCCTTATATAGTAGAAGAACATACAAATAGGACCCCTCTGCTCATGAAAAGCAGCCCAGCCCAAAAATTGCAGCTCTGGGACGGGACCCCAGACCAGGATTTCCATGTTTTCCCAGTGCCTGGTCAGGACAGACCACAGGTAATTTACCATGGAGTTTGAGCTCAGATGCAATTTCCTTGTTGCTATTTTATGGAGAATGAAAGATATTGAGTATGAGTAGATATGACTAAGAGAAACAGTGGATGGGTGACAGTTTCCTAACCTCATATATTTATGTTTTCAGGTGTCCAGTATGAGGTACAGTTATGTAGAGTCTTAGGGAGGCTTTGTAAAGCCAGGTATGTCTATGAAACTCTCCTTTGTTGCCTCTGGATTCACCTACAGTAGCTACAGAGTGTACTGAGTCCAACAGGCTCCAAGGAATGAACTGGGCCAACTCTGTGAAAGGCCATTTCCCCATCTCCAGAGACAATGCCAAGAACACATGCTGCTTCAAATGAACAGCCTGAGATCCATTGAGCAACTGTGTCAGAGACACAGTGAGGGGAGTTGCTGTGAGCCCAGACAGAAAACTCCCTTCAGGAGATAGGAGGGCTGAGCTGCAGGGATTTCTCAGGACCCCAAAGAGTTCCCAGGACACAACATGATGGATCTTGCATATGCTTTTTTTCATATTAATATTGGACAATACCAAGAGCAATTTGTTATCATGTGGAAATATTTATCATGTGCATTCACTGAAACAATAGAGATTCATTTGATTCATCAGATTACTGTGAAATTTTGTTAAAAGGGTATTTTCTTAATGCAGGTCCCAAATGTGATAATACATTATAATGACAAGGTCAACATAGAACATAAATATACAGTGGCTGAAATAACATGTTGGTACATGTAACTAACATTTGCTTGATAAATCCAGCATTGGTCCCAAGTACTATGCAAATGAGAATTTTCTCAATGCTCTCCTAGATAGGATCCATATGTGAGATTTCCCACAGTGAAAACCAAAACAGATGCTTTTCTCTGTACCTGGACCTGATAGGGAATTCAGTGCCTCCTGAGCTGTTTGATTTGGAAGACACATCTTGTGCTCATGCAAACTGGACTGTATGATAAAGTTCCATGAGCCTAATCATGCAAAGTGCAGATATTTTAGAAAAGTAATTCCCCAAGATCCAAGATGGTGAATGAGCAAGTGAGAACTGCACTGGCCTCCTGCCAGGACCATCTGGAATTGCAGCTGAATTATATATAGGTCATCTGGAGTGACTGACTGAGAAATTGCTCAAGAGAAGGCTAATAATGATAGACTGATGGAAGAAGCCATTTCCTTATAGTGTGACTGGTAATGGGTGTGAATGAGATATGAGAGAGTGGGCTTCCCACAGAAGTTCCAGAGGTAAATTTCAATGGTGCAGTGGTTTTCTCTGAGAAGTTTTTATTCTAAACCCTGGGCTGAGATCCAGAGCCTACAGTATTGAAGGGGGGAAGGCCACCAGGTAATATCCACCTGTGGGGTTTCTCCCTGCCAGGAACAGATGGATGAAGACACAGAGAGCCTTTTAAAGGACAGACATACAAAATTTTGTTTGCAGACACTTACCCTGTGCTCTGGTAAAGAGGGGCAGAATGGACTGGAGATGCTTGAGAAGAGTTTGGGGATGGTGTCTTTGGGTAGAGAACTGAGGGAGTAAAAGGGATCCTCAGGCTGAGTCATCCTCCATAATGCAGAAGGCATCTTGCTCAGGGAGACCCTTTTCCTCCAAGTGACATCAGCATGAGGGGAAACAATAGCCCCACCTACACAATTATTCTGCCTCAACCTGTTGTGCTTAAGTCTGAGTGTTGATTACAAGTTGAGTAGATTAACAATTGATGGACATTGCCTGAGACTCTGGATCACTGGTAGTTTCATACAGGCAGTCCAGGCCGAGGCTGAAACACAATCTGAAACCACCAGGAGTTGATACAGAAGGAGAGAATACATTGGTAAAGCTAGAATCTACTACAAATTTCACTACAGTCATTTTCAAATTTTTTGTTGTTTTCTCCCCTGCACAGTTTTTAAACATACATTCCTTGTCCTTCAATTTTGTGCCTATTAGGTCACTGGTTTCATATTACAGTATATGTTGAAACATATTTTGATTTTCCCTTCCATTAATCAAACTTACCTTCTTTTCTCTTATTTTTATTAATTTTTTATATACTCTTACTATGACTTGTTTCCATCCCGCACCATTGCTAATTCATTCCCACTCCAGCTTCTCAAAACTACTTTTCCTGTTGTTAGTCATCTCACATTATTTTTCTCATTCTTAAAATACCCTTATTATCTCTTCACATTTATCATTCCTTTTTCCTTGTTTGGGGATATGGTAATTGTTATTTCATTTCTTCAATTTTATTTCTAGATCTTCACTATTTCTGTATTTCAAATCGCAAATTTTACCATTCTCCTCTTCTACTCTATTTTGACTTCCTTCTCTGCCTTTTCTTTCTTTCTATTTTTTTTTCACTTTAACTTTCAAATTTTCCCTGTGTTAGCCTGGTTTCCATTCATCACTCTTTGTATTTCTTCTCCCTCTATCTTATCAAAGACACTTCGTTTCCTAAAGGCACTTCTTCACCTTTGTTTAAATTTCATATGTTTTCCTCTTAGTCCCCTTTCACCTATATTAATCTTTGCTCTTTTTTGATATTGCTGTGGTGTTTATCATTCCTCAATGTTTTCCTCTCTCTCTCTCTCTCTCTCTCTCTCTCTCAGATATATATATATATATATATATATATATATATATATATATACACATAATTATTTAAACCTAATACTATGCACACGTTTTATTTAAACCGAATATTATACTCTTTGATTCTCTTACTGCAATCTGCATTTCCCCCATTTCCTGCCCTTTATTTATAACGTGAATTTTATTTTCTTTCTCTTTCCACCTTGTCTCTATTCCCTACTCTTAGTATTGATCTTCCTTTTACCTTATCAAAATCATTTTTCTTTCAGCAGTCATATCATATTTAATTTTTTCTTTCTTATAATAGTCTTAATTCCTTTACACCTTGTTAATATTGGCTCACTTGCTGTTAACAGTAAGGTTGTGGGTGGCAGTTATTTTGGTGAGTGTGGGTTTTTTCCTGGGCTGTTTAGTTTTGTTCTGGCAGCACATATGTAACAGCATACAATATGTGGTGGGCAGAGTGATTGTCAGTCAGCCAGCTGGAGGGAAGAACCCATCAAATAATTATTCAACAACCAAAACCCAATTACAATCAGAGATCCCACAAAAACAAGATAAAGGACATCCCCAGAACATAAAGCTCAGGAGATCAAGGGGACTGTAACTGTGTTCCACAGCTCTCCTATCACAGATGATCATACCACAAAGACAAGCACTCGAAGCAAAGCAATCTAAGATGCAAAAACAAATAAGATCAGTCACCAAATATAGGGAAACAAAGAAACAACCCCAATCAAAAGGAAAGTAGGGATCCCAAGAAAGAGTGCTAAATTAAACACAGGCATGCTATCAATCTGATATTGAGTTTTAAAAAAGGTTATGGGGATCCTAAAGAAATTCAGTGAAAAGAACTCATATGAAACCTACAAGAAATTAACTGTGACCTGTACAAGCATGAAAAAGGATATAAGAGCTATTAATAACAACCAAGAAAAAATGAAGACTACCATATTTACAATAAACAACATAGTAGAAGGTATTGAAAGCAGGCTAGTTGAAGTAGAGGATTGAATTAGTGAGCTGGAGATCAGGATAGAAAAATATTCCCAGAAAGAATAAATAAATGGGGAAAAAAAGCTTAAAAAGTATGAAGAAGATTTAAGGGAGTGGCAGGATATCATGAAACAAAAATATCCACATCACAGGGAAACTAGAAGGAGAAGAAGAGAAGAAAGGGTTAGAAACTATGTTAGAAACAGTAGTGACAACAATTTCCCTAATTTGATTTTTAAAACTCACACAAGTCCAGGAAACACAGAGGATCCCAATAAAGATGAACCAGAAGAGGTCCACTCAAAGACACATCATAATTGAAATGGCAAAATTCAAAGATAAAGAGGGAATCATAAAAGCAGGTAGGGAGACATAACTAGTAACATACAATGGGGTTCCAATAATGCTATTGGTAGATTACTCAACAGAAACACTACAAGCCCAAAAGGAATGACAAGAGATATTTCAAGTAGAATGGCAAAGGCTTACAACCAAAATTATTCTACCCAGGAAGGCTCTCATTCAGAATTGAAGGAGAAATAAGAAGTTTCCCAGATTAAAAAAAAAAAAAAAAATCTAAATGAATGCATCCCCACTAAATCAGCATGGCAACAGATGCTAAAGGAACTGCTTTAAGAAAAGAGAAAGAGGAACCATAGACATGGACAACAGGTGGGATTGACTTTGGGGGGAATGGGTGGGTGGGGAGGGCGACAGAGGGGAGCAAAAAGGGGATGGATGTAATACAACAACAATAAAATTAAAAAAAAAAAGAAAAGAAAAGAAAAGAGAAAGAAGGGGTGGGTGGGGGAGAGAGGAGGGGGAGAGAGAGAGATTGGAACTCAGGTACAATGGTAAAAATTTCAATAGGTACCTATCAATAATTACTTAAAATGTAAATAGAATAAATGCTGCATTCAAAAGACAAGTGTAGCTGAATGAATTAAAAAAATCATGACCTGCATGCACACTGTCTACAAGAGGCCTACTTCAGAACAAAAGACCTATACAGACTGAAAGTGCAGGGATGGAGAACAATATTCCAAATAAGTGGATGTGAAAAAAGAAGCAGTAGCAATACTTACATCAGAAAAAAATATATTTCAAAACAAAGTCATGAAAATAGACAAAGAAGGACCCTACATAATACTTAAGGAAAAATCCATCAAGAAGCTCTAATCCTTGTAATTAATTATATATACAGCCAACATAGAAGTGCCAAAGTATATAAGGTAAATTTTGGAGGATTTCAAGAAAGATTTCAACAGCAATTCATTCATGGTAGGGAATTTTACACACCATTTTCATCATTGGATAGGTATTCTAAACAAAGAATCAACAAATATATTGGATATATACCAAAACTTTTACCCCAAAAAAGGCAAAATATACATTATTTTCAAAAGCACCAGGGATATTTTCAAAGATAAACCACATTGTAGGACTAAAACAAGCCTCAACAAGTTTAAGAAAAATAAAATCATATCAAGTATCTTCTCAGATCCCAATAGCTCGAAAAAAGAATCCAAGCTCAAGGATAAAAGTCTAAAACATTCAAATGCACGAAATCTGAATAACATGGTGGTAAATAATTAATGGATTAACAATTCATAATCAAAGAATATATTTTTTTTAATTCTGGAAAGAATGAACACGAGCACACAACAACCCTAAACTTATGGGATACAATGAATGCATCTTGAGAGGGAATTTCATAGCAATACAAGCCTACCTAAAAGGGATAGAAAAAATTTAAATAACCAACCTACCCTACATCTACAATAACTAGAGGTACAATGCAAACAATGGCCAGAATAAGGCAAAGGAAAAAAATAATCAAAATCAGAGCAGAATTAAATCACACACACACACACACACACACACACACACACAAGAAAAAAGAAAAAAGAAAGAAAGGAAAGAAAAGAAAAGAAAAGGAAAAGGAAAAGAAAGAAAGAAAAGAAAAGAAAAACAATTCAAAGGATCAATGAATCCAGGAGATGATTCTTTGTAAAAATCAATAAAATTGGCAAGTATTTAACTAGACTCAAGGAAAGAGAGTGGGAATCAAATAAATAAATCAGAAACAAAAGAAATTACAACCAATATCACAAAAAATATAAAGGATTGTAAGAAATCATTATAAACAACTATCTGCCAAGAAATTTGACAACCTGGGTGAAATAGACAAATTTCTGGAAACATATAATCTTCCAATACTGAATTATGAAGAATCAGAAAGCCCAAATAGGCCAATAACAGCTAGTGAAATGGAAGCAGTAATCAAAAAACTCCTGCCACACCAAAGCCCTAGACCAGATGGTTTCACAGGTAAATTTTTCCAAATATTGAGGAAAGAGCTAACCTCTATCCTTCTCAAAGTATACCAAAAAGTTAAAGAAAGGGGAAGATCCCCCACACTCTTTCTATAAGGCTTTTAATATCCTAATTCCAACACTAGATGAAGACACAACAGAGGAAGAAATTTACAGGCCAATATCACTAATTAACATACGTCTAAATTCCTCAACAAAATACTAGCAATCCAGATCCATCAATATATTAAAAGTTCAAAAAGCACTAGGCGCTCACACTGCTGCTGAGCATGGATCTCCTGAATGTGATTGAGCAGTTTGGAAGCTGTGTGAATGCCCAGGGCCATTATGATGCTGTTTCAGCTGCTGAATATGTGAATATTCATGTTTTTTGGTCCTGTGCACCCTTGTTCATTAATTTATACTTTGTGGCATATTTATTGTAAATACATTAAATTACAAACAATTAAAAGTATGTCTTGATTGACATTTTGGCTATAATTGTTTTAAGTGAAAGTATATTATGAAATTAAGTATTACTTAAAATATATCATGGAGAATAAAATGACAACATCATTATATTTAAAAAAAGTTCATACATTATGGTCAAGTTGGATATGTTCCAGTGATGCAACCACAGTATAATATTTGTAAGTCAATAAAAGCAATACAGCACATAAATAAAATGAAATACATAAATGGCATGATCATATAAATATATGCTAAAAACATTTGATAAAACATGTCATCCATTAATGATAAAAAACACTCAACAAAGTGAAAATAGAAAGAACATGCCTTAACATAATAAAGGCCATACATGAGAAAACTACAGCCAACATCATACTCAATGGGCAAAAACTAAAATCTTTCTCCCTAATATCAGGAACAAGAAAAGAGTATCCACTTTCACCACTTATGTTCAACATAGTATTGGAAGATCCAGACACAGCAATCAGGCAAGAAACATGAAATAAATGACCTGCAAATTGGAAATGAAGATGTAAAACTTTAATTATTTGCAGATGGCATGATAGTATACATAGAAATCCCTATAATCTCCACCAAAATATCTATTTGACCTAATAAGAAAATAGAGCAAAATAGCAGAATACAAAGTCAGTATTCAGAAATCAAAGGTATTTTTTGTATACAAATAATGTAATATCAGAGATAGAAGCTGGAAAATAAATCCCATTTATCATCGCAACAAGAAAAATAAAGTACTTAGGAATAAACTTAACCACAAAGGTAAAAGACCTATACTCAGAAAACTACAGAACTTTGAAGGAATAAATTAAAAAAGATATAAATAAATGGAAGCATGCACCATGTTCATGGATGGGAAGAATTAACATTAATTAAAATGTCCAAAGCAATCTATAGCAATCCCAATTAAAATACCAATGACATACGTCACAGATGTAGAAAAAAATACTTCAAAAATTTATATGGAGCCAAAAATGCCCATGAATAGTCACAGCAATATTGAGAAAGAAAAACAAGGTAAGAGGAATCACAATACTGGCTACCGTAATCAAAACAATCTGGTACCGGCATAAGAATAGATATATAGATCAATGGAATAGAATAGAGAGCCCAGAAATAAACCCAGGAATCTATGGTCAATTAATATTCAACAAAGGGGGAAGGAACATAAAATGGAGTAAAAATAGTCTCTTCAACAAGTGATGTTGGGAGAGTTGGACATAGACATGCATGCATAAATAAATAAATAAAATGAGACCACCAAATTACACCATACACCAGAATAAACTCAAGATGGATAAAGGGCTTAAACATACATAGTGCCACCATAAAGGTCCTAGAGGAAAATACAGGCAGTAAAATTTCAGATATCCTACGTAGAAATATATTTATTGATACTTCTCTAAGGCCAAAGAAAATAAAATAACAAATAAACAAATGGGACTACATAAAACTGAAAAAGGTTCTGTTCAGGTAAACAAAACACTAGCAAAATTAAAAGGGAATCAACTGTATGGGAAAACATAATTGCCAATGATACCTCAGACAAGGGTCTGATCTCCAAAATATACAAAGAACTAATGCGACTCAACACCAGGGAGACAGACAGCCCAATTAAAAAATGGGCAAAGGACCTCAACAGACAACTCACTGAGGAAGATATACAAAGGGCCCAGAGGTATGTGAAAGAATGCTCAACATCACTAATCATCAGAGAGATGCAAATTAAAACCACAATAAAATACCACCTTACACCTGTCAGAATGGCAATCATCAACAAATCAACAAATAACAAGTGTTGCCAAGGATGTGGAGAAGAGGGAACCCTGGTGCACTGTTGGTGGTAATGCTGACTGGTGCAGCCACTATGGAAAACAGTATGGAATTTCCTTTAAAAACTAAAAATGGAACTGCCTTTTGATCCAGCAATTCCACTACTAGGGCTATACTTGAAGAACCCTGAAACACCAATTCAAAAGAACATACGTACCCCTATGTTCAAAACAGCACTATTTACAATAGCCAAGTCCTGGAAACAAACTAGTGCCCATCAGTGGATGATTGGATCAAAAATCTTTGGTACATTTACACAATGGAATACTACATAGCAAAAAGAAAGAAGGAACTCCTACCTTTTGCAACAACATGGATGGAACTGGAAGGTATTATGCTTAGTGAAATAAGCCAGTTTGTGAAAGAAAAATACCATATGATCTCACCCATTACAGGAGACTAATAAACAAAACAAACAAACAAGCAAAGCAGAACCAGATACATGAATACAAGGACCAGACCTTCCATGGGTAGAGGAGAGGGGTCAAGGGTAGGAGGAGGCAAAGAAGGGGAGCAGTTTAGTCAAGGAATTAGGATGGAAAACCCATGGACATGGACAAGTGAGATTGATTTTGGGGGTGGAGGTGGAAAAGGGGAGAGAAGGGAGGGGAAATGGGATGCATGTAATACAACACCAATAAAATAAAATAATTTTTTTAAAATAATTAAATAAATAAAAGCATCCCTACTCAGGGTGAGTTTAAAAAAATAATACAGTTTTCCTAATGAAAAAATCAAAGGCATTTTTGTACACCAACAATGAAATATCAGAAACAGAAACTAGGAAAAAATCCCACTTACTATAACCACAAGAAAAATAATGTACTTAGGAATAAAATTAACCAAGTAGGTGAAAGACCTGCACTTGTAAACATACAGAACATCACAGAAAACATTAAGATACAAACAAAAGGAAGCTTGTATTATGCTCATCAAATGGAAGAATTAACATCATTTAAATGTCCATACTACACAAAGCAATGTATAAAGTCAACACAATCCCTTTTAGATTACCAATTACATACTTCACAGTAGACCAAATGTTTGTTCATAGTAGATCATAGTAGACCAAAAATGTGTTTATAGCCAAGAACCAGAAATTCTCTCCAATAGCCTCAGCAATCTTGAGAAAGAAAAACAAAGCAGAAGGGTTCACAACAACTGTATTACAAAACCACTGTAATAAACAGTATGGGGTTTCCTTAAAAAACTGAAAATGGAACTGCCTTTTGATCCAGCAATTCCACTACTTGGACTATACCCAAAGAATCCTGAAACACCAATTCATAAGGACCTATGTACACCTATGTTCATAGCAGCACTATTTACAATAGCCAAGTGCTAGAAACAGCCTAAGTGCCCATCAGTGGATGATTGGATCAAAAAACTTTGGTACATTTACACAATGGAATTCTATATAGCAGAAAGAAAGAAGGAACTTGTACCCTTTGCCACAACATGGATGGAACTGGAGAGTATTATGCTTAGTGAAATAAGCCATTCAGTGAAGGACAAATATCATATGATCTCACCCATTATAGGACAATAATGAACAAAACTAACAACAAGCAAAACAGAACCAAATATATGAATACAGTGAATAGGCCTTCAGTGGTCAGGAGGAAAGGGGTTGGGGAGAGGGGGGAGGCAGAGGCAAAGAAGGGGAGCATCTTAGACAAGAACCTAGTATAAAGGAACCATGGACATGGACAACAAGTGGGATTGACTTTGGGGGGAATTGGTGGGAGGGGAAGGGGACAGAGGGGAACAAAAAGGGGATGGATGTAATACAACAACAATAAAAACAAACAAACAAATAAAAATAAAAATAAAAACAGTCTGGTACTGCCAAGAGAACAGACACATAAGTTAATGGAACAGAATATTGAGCCAAACATTGAACCCAGGTATCTATGGTCAATTAATATTTGAGAAAGGAAAATAAAGCATAAGAGAGAATAAAAATAGGCTCTTCAATAAATGACATTGGAAGAACTGGAATGTACACACACACACACGAGAGAGAGAGAGAGAGAGAGAGAGAGAGAGAGAGAGAGAGAGAGAGAGAGAGAGAGAGAGGAACTAGACCATCAAATTACACTATACACCAGAATAAACCCAAAATGTTTTCAAGACTTACACATAACATATACCATAAATGTTCTAGACAAAACCATAGTCATTAGAATTTCAGATATCCCAGGCGGCCAGATTTTCACTGATATATCTCCTTTGGCAATGGAATAAAGAAAAAGAAATAAAAAATGGAACTAATCAAATTAAAGTGTTTCTGCTCAGCTAAATGAAACATCAACAAAGTGAAAAGAAAACCAACCACATAGAAAAACATATTTGCTAATACCCTGGACAAGAGTTTTATCTCCAAAATATATAATGATCACATATAACTCAACACTGGGAAGATAAACAATCCAATTTAAAAATGGGCAAAGGGCCCTAGCTGGTGGCTCAGTGGAAAGGTGCCAGCCTGC
>PVIW01015756.1:0-18742 GCA_004026585.1 Noctilio leporinus | reverse complement strand
AAAAAAAAAAAAAAAACAAAAACAAGAAAAGAAGAAGAAATCTACATGGAACGAACAGTGGAGTGGAAGAAGCCCAGAGTAAAATTTTCTATATGGAACATAAGGAAGAAAAAGACATTCAATCAGAACAGCAAGAATAAAAAGGAATTTTTAAAAATGAGGGTAGACTAAGGAGCATCTGGGATGTCTCTAAATGTACTAACATCTGAATCGTAAGTGTTCCAGAAGGAGAAGAGGAAGAGCAAGAAATTGAAAACTTATTTTTAAAAATCATAAACGAAAACTTCCCTAATTTGGTGAAGGCAATAGACATACAAGTCCAGGAAGCACAGAGTCCCAAGAAAGATGGATCTCAAGAGGCCCACATAAAGACACATAATTAAAATGCCAAAGGCTAAAAATAAAGAGAGAGTCTTAAAAGCAGCAAGAGAAAAGCAGAGAGTTACCTACAAAGGAATTCACATAAGACTGGCAGCTGATTTCTCAAAAGAAATTTTGCAGGCAAAAGGGGCTGGCAAGAAGTATTCAAAATTATGAAAAGTAAGGACCCATAACCTAAATTACTCTATCCAGGAAAGCTATTATTTAGAATGGAAGGGCAGATAAAGTGCTTTCAGACAAGGTAAAACTAAAGGAGTTCATCATCACCAAGTCATTATTACATGAAATGTTAGAGGGAATTATATGAGAAAAAGAAGAAGATTAAAACTATGAACATTAAAATGGCAATAAATTCACAACTATTAACAACTGAATCTGAAAAACAAACTAAGCAAATAAGCAAAGTAGGAACAGAATCATGGATTTGGAAATTAGAGTTATCAGCTGGGAGAGGAAAGTGGGAGAATGGTGGAAAGGTGCAGGGATTAAGAAGTAAAAATTGGTAGGTACAAAATAGAGGGAGTTTAAGAATAGTATATGAGGTGCAGTATCCAAAGGACTTATATGCATGACCCATGGACATGAACAAAGGGGGGCATTGCATTGCTGCAGGGAATGGGGGGTACTGGGTGGAGGTGGCAAAGGGAAAAAATTGGGACAACTGTAATAGCATAATCAATAAAATGCATTTTAAAGAGAGCAGCTCTTAGCTTCTCTCTTTATAGAATTGTTCATAGAGGTCATATATTATTATGCTTTAACATCTATAGTATTTTCTTCTGAAGTTCATAGTCTGGTATTTCAGTGAGTGTTTGTGTATGTGAATTATGAGGTAAAAGTTGTGGTAGAAGAAAGCACATGCTGGTGATGGGAGGAGTGAAGAGTGGGCATACATAACCCAGATTGGAAGGATCAAGGAAGGTTTCCTGGAAGAGGAGATGCCTGAACTACCTCGTGAAAGATGATTTGGGAAGTCAAAAGTCATGAGGCATCACCTAATAAGATAGTGGACTTAAGACTTCTTAGTGCCTAACAGATAGTAAGGACTTGATAAATGATAGATATCATTATTATTACCTGCTCCTTTCAAACAAACTTAAATGACAACCTGTATTTGCTATGAGGAATAAATGTGATAATGCATGTAAGGTACTTAGAATAGTGTCTGGCACATAATGTGCAGTAAATGGGGCAGTGGATAGTGCTATTGTTGGTGGTTTTATTACTTTTAGGTACTACTGCACTGAGATGGAATATTCTGCCTCTGAATTTCTGGTTTGTCTGACTCTGCAGTTTGTCCTGTTACATTATTTCAGATATGATGTCTCCAGGCATACTTATGTTTGAAGCTTTTCCTTATAACAACCATTGGCCCAACCATCACCAGCACTATCACTGACCATGTGGCATACTCAAGTTGTAGTCTCCAAAAGCATATAGAAAATAGAGGAGCTAATGGTAGAAGAAATGAAGCAGAACCCTGGTTGCCTTAGAAAATACTTTCTGTGTAATAATGGGATAGTCTCTGGTTTTCAGATCAGTACAGATCCTGTATTGCTAAACTGAAGACAGTTGGTAGAAGTGAATCTAAAGCTTTCCCCACCTTTTTTTGTACTTTGTATCAGAAGATAGAGTATGCTCCTTAGACCAACCCCACCTCCCCAGAAGAGCCAGCATAAACTCTTTTCCCACTAGTAGTGGTCATTTTCTCCCAGGCTTCCCTAGCTAGTGCAACTGTTACCAGGGAGACCTGAGTAAGGAGGCTCCCCCTTCTCAGTTCTTGCCTTGCTTGCAAGAGAATCCAGATGAGAGACATATAGTAGAATGAGACAGCAAGTTTATGAAAACACGCAAGATGAAGCTGGCTAATCTGTATGCTCCATGTGCAGAGAAAATAAAATTGTTAGTAAGCTTGTTAGTTTGTTATTAAACTTATTTTATATACTTGAGCACCTGGCTACAAGGGACACTCAGCCAATCTGAGTGCACAGAATATTGGGATTCAGAGGTTATATACTTTAGTTAGTTTCTAGGTTTCCCCTTCTCCTCTCCCTTTCAGACCTTGGGACACTTGTAAGGGCTTTCTGTCCCAACTAGTAGACACAATACCCACAGAATTTCAAGGGCTCCCCTCCTCCTGTGCTATCATAATTTTGCTTGTGATGTTTGGAATGCCTGACAATCTTAATCAAACTGGGCTCAGGACTGATGAATTAATGGGTCAGACATACCTCCCTTTTGTTTCTAGCCTTCTAAGTTCTCTATTAGATTGTAATAAACAAGAGCCCTACTTTATTTCCCCTCCAGCTGCTCATTCCTGGCTGCCACCTAACACAGCTCTTAGTGTTTTGTTTTGTTTTGTTTAGCTTCATGGATATTTTAACAGACATTTGTAAATGGTGGATATCAAACATTGTTGCTTTGATGTCTTAATAATCCAGAATTCTCCCGGATATAATCTATCTTCTCACTAAAGACTTCCACAAGAAGGCACAAAAGTCCTCAGCTTTTCTATTGTCTTTTATTACTAGCTTTGCATCTCTCTCCATCCTGGGGCTCATGTTTTTACCAGTCATCTCATTTTACCCAATGCAGGAGTCTTCTTCCTTTTTATACAAAAAACCTGTGTTGTACTTCCCAGAACCCTTGCTCTCCCCTGGAAGGAGTTAAGGGCAGAAGGAAGCTGACTAAATCTGGAGGCTGGCTGTCAGGGTGTCAGGATGATGAGGGTTGGAGGTGGGGATGCTGCTTTTTGTCTTCCTATCTGAACTGAGAATCCAGGCAAATTACAGAGTGCAGGGCAGGAGGAAGGTAACCATCTTACAAAGATCTCTTGTAAGGTCTTGATATTGTTTGTAGATTCCAGGCTGATTAGGGGTCCCTTACCTAAAATATTAAATATAGTTTGTGTTGTTGTTGCTCTTTTAAAATATCCTTCCTGAGGTATATCTTCCATCTTATAGTACCTTTCAAAACCTTTATACTAGGCACTCAGGTTGATATATTTGCTTTATCTTTCCCTCCTTGAAACATTCTTATTTATCTTTCTGTCACCTCTGGAATTCTGGACTTGGTTTATCTATCTTTTTGTCACCACTCCAATATGTTGACACACAGACCCCCTCCAACTTGTACACACTGAGATATCAAAGTTCATTCTGAAGTCAATTGTTTGGAAGGTGACGTGCATTTTTCCATAGGAGAAAAAATTTGTTATAGATGATTATTATATTTCCAGGACAGCCCACAAAAGATGTTTTTAGCTTTAATATACTAGAAATGTGGTCCATTTGCAATGAAAAAGTAGAAATCTTACTAATTCAGCAAAACCCAGAAGATGGACCAATGGAATAAGAAAGGGGAGCAGCTTAGACAAGAACCTAGTATAAAGGAACCATGGACATGGACAACAGGTGGGATTGACTTTGGGGGGAATGGGTGGATGGGGAGGGGGACAGAGGGGAGCAAAAAGGGGACGGATGTAATACAACAACAATAAAATTAAAAAAAAAAAAAAAAAAAGAAATGCTTTAGCTTGACTGCTGGCTGGCCCTGGAATGAAGGAGGTAGAACTGGATGAGGTAGATGGGGCCTTCATGGAGGCTCTCAAGGGGACTTTCATGGAGTTTGGAAGGCTGGAAAGGGTCATAACACTAGTTCTTCATTATTCCTGACTTTACTTAAAAACTGACAGCTTTCATTAATAATGACTACTGTATACTGAGCACCTACTGTGTGTCAAGCAATGCACCAGGCAGTTGACATATCTGCTTCTCATTTTACCCTCAAAACAGCACTGAGAGATAAATACTATAATGACCTTTATTTTATAGATGGAGAGACTGAAGCTCAGAAAGTTAATGAGCTTGATGGAGGACACTCAGCAGAACTGGAAACCAAAACAATAGTTTTCCATTCCCCAAATCTGTGCTTTATAATATGTACCCAGCTACCCTTTTCTTTATCTGGAGCACTACTCCTTGGGCTATCAGCCATAATTAGAGTTGTTTGCTGTTTCACAAAGGAAACAAAGATCAGAGAAATCAAGAGCAGTGGAGGGAGGGAGAAAGAAAAGGAAAGAAGAAGGATAAGAGTTTTGATAGGCAAAAATTCAACTAAGAAATCAGGTACAAAAGTGCTTCTCAATTGTACTGTGCATACAAATTACCAGATGCTTTTTAAAATTCAGATTATTACTCAGCAGGTCTGGGGAGGATCCCAAGATTCTGCATTCCTAACAAACTCCCAGGTGATGTTGTTCATGTTGGATCATGGGCAATGTTTTGAATAGCAAGGGTATATGGTGCAAATGATGAGTAGACAAAACATAAGCATTATTAACATCTCCCTAATTTAATCAGGATCAACTTTTACACTAAATAGTCACCAATTATTATCTTTACTCTTGTAGGTTGTCCCCAGGCCATTGCCTCTGCTTTGGGTCTTTAGGTTTTAGCTTATGCTCAACTATATTTTTTTAGTTGTTATTCTATTACCATTGTCTCAACTACTTTTTAAATTACAGGTGTTCAAGACATATATGCATCTTCGACCACTCTGAGCTCTAAGCAGTCTCAATCATGCATTAGTTTCTCTTGGCACAAGATTAAGTCTTTGGCCATGGGGTTCCAGGTCTTAACAGCTGTTCTTAGCTCCCTCTTTCTACCACTAGGAACAGTCTTATGACATATAACACTGCTGTCCCAGTTCTTTTTAATTTCATTTCTCAGAGCTATTGCCTTCATCTGGAGCAGCAAACAGTGTGGCATTTAGAGATCAGATCTTTATTTTTTCTGCATGGTTGAAACAATACCAAGATTTTATTTAAGGCAGCCATTGAAAAGGCTCTTTGCAGAGTCCTCCTGCCAATTCCAGAAGACCATTTTGTTTCCTGGAAGATTATTTGCTTTATCTTGCCACCTTCTTTCCTCCCTCCGATTAAGATTTTGATTGTGATCATTTTAAGCCATTCAAATTTTTCTTCTATTTTTAGATTTTCTGACTCATTCTTCCCTAATAACGAGAGTCAGGGAGGGCCTTCTATTTTAGCCAAGCTCTACTTTTTACTTTTTTTTAATTTTTTATTTTTGCCTTCAACTCCCAAGCTCTACTTTTTAAAGTAAGAAATAATCTCTCTCAGTGTCTACAAATCAACTTGATGATCTGTAGTCCATAATGACTCCATTGCTTTTCCATCTTCCCTCTCTCTAACTATGGCCTTTCTAACACCCTGTGCATGTAAGTGTTCATCCAGCCTCCACTAGAATATGCTAGATAAATTCACATTTCATCATTGGGTAAATAAAAAACTGCCAAAAAACACTTGTAGTCCTCTCTTTGTAACTTCTATGCATTAATCTAACTTTTACCATAGGGAGTAGAAATAACCCTTCACAATGGCTGTCATATCTTCCTTTAACCACCTCTTCCCTAGACTAAACATGCCCAATTCCTAATCAGTACTTGATAGTTTCTTGACCCTTATCTAGATAGTTTGTAATTGTTCACTTTAAAATAGGGTCCCAAGAAATGGACATACTATTCCATGTATGGTTTAATCAGTGCTGGGTCCATTAGGACTCTTCCTTCCTGTGATGTTTGAATGCAATTTTATAATTGTGTTGTTAAAGAGTAAGTCACTTCTTCACATTTATCAAATATCAATTTCGGTTCAGATACTGATCATCTACTAAGCAAATTTTCCAAAGGTTCAGTGGTAAAGGTTCTCTGCTTCTTCTTAACCCATGGGTCCAGGAGATGGTACAGCTACCCTACTCCATTTCTTCCTACTGTTATCTACTTGTTCTCCAAGTCTCTCACTTATTGAGGACTTCCATCATGTATTGTCTCCCCAACACTGGCCACCTTCCTGAATGACTTTAATGTCCTTATAAATGACCCACCTATAAGTTTCATCCTTTCCATCATTTTCACCTCCACTCCATTTCACCAACCTAACCCTGTGATCCACTTTATTCTCAGCAGGTGACCTTACCTCTTATTTCATTAAGCAAATATAAGCCATCAGATGCTAACTTTCATTTTTCTGCCCTCACCCCACCCTGCCACAGAGCTGTGTCCCTACACATCCTATCTTCCTTTCTTTTTATCTTGCAGTAGTAAGCATAAATTCTCTGGTTCAAGGCTAATCCATCTGCTTATGCTTTGGAGCCAATTGTCTCCCACCTCCTTGGGGACCTTTCTTCATCAGTTATTACCTCTTATCTGTATTTCAACAACATTTCCCCCTCCACTGGCTATTTCCCATCAACATGTAGTGTGCTCAACCTTGTCCCGTTAAAAACAGAAACAAATGAAGTGCTCTTTGACTCTGTCCCCAACTATTGCTCATCTTATTTCTTTCCTTCAATTATTAAGGAAGCTCTTCAAAAGAGTAGTCTATAGTTGCTGTCAACATTTCCCCACTTCCTGCCATTCAAAACTAAGCCCTGCCCCACCCTCCAATCTGACTTTTCTGACCCCAGAACACCACTGTTACTGCTCTTGTTAAGGAAGCCAATGACATCCTTATTGCCAACCCACCTAAAAAATTTAAGTCTTTATTTTACTGGACTCTTCTCTGTTGCCTTTAACATAACTGACCACTCTTATTCTACTTTTGTCTTCATGCCTCTCTTGAAAATGCATACTCCTTGGCTTTGGTGATGCTGCTTTTCTCATGGTTCTCTTTCCTCTCCGATTACTCTTTATTATGTTTCTTTGTGGATTTTCCTCTGACAACCCTTACATGCTGTTTTTTGCATGATTTTTCTCATTCTATGCCTTTCCCCTAAGTCATCTCATCTAGTTCCATGTTTTTATCTACTGTGCTGTCAACTCCCTAATCTATATCTATATCCTCAAACCTCTCTTGTGAGCTCTGAACATGAATACTCAATTGCAACTAAACATCTGGGACATGGTATGTCTCACAGGTACCTCCAGAACAAACTCAGTTAAGTTTGTTCATTAGATTCCAAACTGAGACCAACTCATAGAATAGAGAGCAGGATGACAGCTAAAGAGAGGAAAAGGTAGAGGGTGGAAGGTTTGAGCAAAAAGGAAAAAGGACTCAAGGACATGGACAACTGTGGTGATTGCAGGGAGAAGGGGAGTATAAGGGAAGTAAATGGTACAGTTCACCATTTACAACAAAGAAAATACAATAAAAATAAAAACTGGAAAATGGAAAAAAAAATCAGTATGTCACGACTTTGTCTACCTTACTCAAATCCGCCATTCCTCTTCATTTTGGTGACTCAGACCTCTACCCATGCAGCTGTCCAGGACTATAATTTTGGAGTCACCCTATACTTTTTGTTCAACCAGTCACTAAGACCTGTTTAAATCTGTCTTCTAAGTATCTATTTGATATGTTCTCTTTTTACATGGCTACAGCATATTAGTCTAGACTCTTCATCATTTCTTTTTTTAAAAAAAACACTTAAATATCTTCTCAACTGACCTTTTTTGCTTCTTGGCCTATTCCCCTTTAAGCTGTTCTCCACATTGGTACTAGAATGAGTTTTCTGTAATGTAAACCAGATCGCATCACTCCTATGTGTCAAACCTTACACTGTCTCCCCACTCCTTGCTGGTAGAGTCCAACCTGCTCCACATGCCTTACAAAAGGGCCTTTCACAACCTGGCCCTGCATACCCTTCCACTCTTATCTCCTATTATCTTTTTTATTATCCTCTTGTGTGAATAATATCAAACTAAACACACTCATCATGCTTCCCTGCCTTTATACACTGCTCTCTCTGCCTAGAATGACCCCTTGTCTTTCAGCCAAACCCTTATTCAGCTTTCAAAATTGGACTTACATGTCCAAGAAATTAGTGACAGTGACTTGCCTCTGTAGAGAACTGGGTAGTTTTTTAAAAATTAACCTTATCAGAGTAACTTTGATTAATAACATCATATAAATTTGAGTATACAACTTTATAATATGACATCTTTACATTCTATTGTGCGCTCACCTTCCCAATGTTTAGTCTCCATCTGTCACCTTGTATTTATTTCTCTGTACCTTCCAGATTCTTTCACAGTCCCTCCTACCTTTGTGTTATTGGCAGATTTCATATGTAGTTATATGTCCTATTCTGAGTCACTGAATCACAGAATTGAAACAATTTCACTAATACCTCCTATTTATCGAACACCTATAGTGTTCAGCACTGTGTTAGATACTTTTATATATGAGATTGCCACAGCATTTGATACAGATGAGGGCATCGAAATCACTATGGTTAAGCACTTTGCCCAGGGTCATATTGCAATTAAGTGGCGAAACTGGGATTTGGACTGAGGTTTTTTTTTTGTTGTTGTTGTTTTTTTTTTTTACTTTTAAGTTCATGCTTGATTCCTCACACTGCACTGATTAAAAGAGCCCTCTCCACTGTTTGACTACTAGTCAAGGGTTGGCTTGAACCCTTTAGTGTCTGGTGTTCATTGTACCTCAAGACAACCCATTCCAGTTTTGGGCAGCTCTGTTTTAAATGCTCTTGTTTGTAGTAAGCCGAATTATAAAAAAGTTGAACAAGACACAGCTAAGAATAGAGTCTTTTGGCTCACTGCTAGAACTTCCCATCTAGTCTGAAACAAACCATTTCTTTGTTCAACTATTTAGTTATAAACTTATCTCAACAAATAGCTGAAGCATCCAGCCTGTATTTCTCCATCTGATCTACAAGGAAATTACGGGAAACTTGTCCAATGCCTGGATGAAATGAAATCTATTATAGCTATCACATTCTCTGATCTGCCAATCTAGTAAGTAGATTTATTAAAAGAGGAAATGAAATCTGGGAGGAATATTTATTTTTGGAGGGGCAATTTGTCAATGATTCAAGTAATGAGTTTCCAGTGGCAGACTTTCAGGCATCATTGACAGACTGTCAGGAAGATGATTTTTGGGTACTGGGCTTCCCACTACTCTTTTTTTTTAAATTAAATTTTTCTTATTTTTGCTTTTTTAATTGATTTATTATTGTTGTATTACAATTGTTTCATTTTCCCCCATTGTTCTCCCCTGCCCCCATCCCACAGTCAATCCCCTTCTCTATTGTCCATGTATCTTTCACAGTAGCTCCTCATTAAACCTTACCCTTTCTCGTTCCCCTCTTCTCCTCCCCCCTCCCCTCTGGTCACTGTCATTCTGCTCCATTTTTGTTCCATGTCCCTGGTTCCATTCTGCTTGTCTGTTTGTTTTATTCATTAGTTTCCTGTATTAGGTAAAATCATATGGTATTTGTCTTTTGCTACCTGGCTTATTTCACTAAGCATAATACTCCCCAGTTTCAGCCATGTTATTGCAAAAGGTAGGAGTTCCTTCATTCTTTCTGCTATATAGTATTCCATTGTGTATATGTACATATACACAATGTTGTGTTTTTTCTTAATCCATTCATCCACTAATAGGTGCTTAGGCTGTCAACACTTGAAAAAAAATTCCCCCCACTGCTCTCTCCTGTTCCACCCTCCCCATTCGCTCTCCCACAGTCAATCCCCACTTTTTATCCATGTCCATGGGTCATTTGTACTAGTTATTTGACTAAACTCTTTCCCTTCTTTGCCTCTTTCTTAATTTTCCCCCTCCCCTCTGCAAACTGTCAGTCTGTTCCTTGTTTCCATGCCTCTAGTTCTATTTTGCTTGTTTGTTTTGTTCATTAGTCTCCTGTATTAGGTGAGATCATATGGTATTTGCCTTTCACTGACTGACTAAGTTCACTAAGCATCATACTCTCCAGTTTTATCCATGTTGTCACAAAAGGTAGGGGTTCTTTCTTCTGCTGCATAATATTCCATTTTGTAAATGTACCAAAGTTTTTTGATCCATTCATCCACTGATGGGCACTTAGGCTAATTCCAATACTTTGTTATTGTTTTGGACATAGGGGTGCATAGGTTATTCTGAATTGGTGTTTCAGGGTTCTTCAGGTACAATCCTAACAGTGGAATTGCTGGATCAAATGGCAGTTCTATTTTCAGTTTTCTGAGGAAACAGTATGGAAATACTGTTTTCCATAGTAGCTAAACCATTCTGCATTGCCGCCAACAGTGCACCAATGTTCCTTTTTTCCACATCCTCACCAGCACTTGTTTGTTGATTTGTTAATGATGGCCATTCTGACAGGTATGAGGTGGTATCTCATTGTGGTTTTAATTTGTATTTCTCTGATGGCTAGTGATGTTAAGCATTCTTTCATATGCCTATGGGCCCTTTGTATTTCCTCCTCAGAGAAGTGTCTGTTCAGGCCTTTTGCTCATTTTTTAAAAATTGGGCTATCTGTTTCCCTGGTGTTGAGTCATATGAGTTCTTTATATATTTTGGAGATCAAACACTTGTCTGATGTATCATTAGCAAATATGTTTTTCCATACAGTTGGCTCCCTTTTCATTTTCCTGATATCTTCTTTAGCTAAGCAGAAACTTTTCAGTTTGATGTAATCCCATTTGTTTATTTATTCCTTTATTTCCTTTGCCCTGGGGAAAGTATCCATGAAAATATTGCTGTGTAAGATATCTCAAATGTTACTGCCTATGTTTTCTTCTAGGACTTTTATGGTGGCAAGGCTTATGTTTAAGCCTTTTATCCATCTTGAGTTTATTCTGGTATATGGTGTAAGTTGGTGGCCTAGCTTTATTGTTTTGTATGTCCCTGTCCAGTTCCTCCAACACCACTTGTTGAAAAGGCTATTTTCACTCCATTTTATACTCCTTCCTCTTTATCAAATATTAGTTGACCATAGAGACCTGAGTTTAGTTCTGGGCTCTTTATTCTGTTGCATTAATCCATATGTCTATTTTATGCCAGTACCAGACTGCTTTGATTACAGTGGCCTTGTAGTATAGTTTGATATCTGATATTGTGATTCCTCCTACTTCATTCTTCTTTTTCAAGATTGCTGTGGCTATTTGGGATTGTTTTTGGCTCCATATAAAATTTTAGAATATTTGTTCTCCTCTTGTGGGATGTAGTACAAAGTGCACACAGTGTTCACCATGAACTAGATCCCCAGAAAATATTAGTTCCCTTCTCCTTTTCCTTCATGTATATCTCTAAAATAATACTGATCACACTGTATCGTGTATCTTGTTCATTTGTCTGGCTTCACCAACAATTCTGATCTCATATGTTCATCCATATTTATTGCATGTTTAACATGTGCACAAGTCATTGTTAGTGTGAGGTGCTGGGAATGTAATAATTTCTGAAGATTGTACTTTCACTGTGTCTTTTTCATTGATGCATTTATAGCATTTAGCATAGTGCCTGGCATAGTGCTAGCATATGACCTAGCATATTGTCTCCCAGAGTGTGCTTATGAAAGAGCTATCCTGCTATTCCAGATGCAGGGGCTCCCAACATGCACAAATAGGTTACATGGCCACCAATTCTTTGATGGATTTCACCTGCTTATCCAGGTAGTGAGTCTCAATGAAGTCATACAGATGAGGGTCATGTTTTTCCAGTGGCCAGTTTGTGCAAGTCCAATAGTGATCGACTCACACTTATTTCCAAGTGAAATGCACATTCCATTACACCCATCCCATTCTTCCAGTCATCACAGTCTGGTGTCTTGATATTCTGAAGGAAGAAGACTCAGCCACCTCATTGGTTCTGCAACTTTAGCAATTTCTCAGCATGTTTCCTCTCCTCATGAGATTGGTGAAAAAAACATTTGGAAAAGTGCTTCAAAGCTACAACATTGCAGTCAAAGTAGTAAGAGAAGGACAAGTAGACATAGGGGGCATACAGCTCCAGGTTGATATGGGAGTTGATGGCAGCCTCAAGTCGTGGTAATTCTGGTGCACCTGTGAGGTGACATGGTTATCATGATGGACAGCTGAGGATAGGTGGCTTTGTGGCACTGTGGTGGGGACCTTGGGGCAGTTGAGAGTGCTGTGGGGAAGTGGCAGAAAGATGGATATGGGCAGCTGACTGGGATGGGGAGTTGAGTGCTGGGTTCCATTCAAGCACTGCTGAAGCAGAAAACCATAACAACTCATTTTTAATACTTCTCACTACAGTAGAAAAATTTAGTAAAAGAAGGAAAAGACATAAATTATCAGGAAAGTTTTTAAAACCAGGCTTGGAATATTCAAGTAATTAAATAAGAGTCCTTCTAAAGTCTAATATGACAGGTGGAATTATAGCTAATAAAATTTAATCTTAATTTAGGTTATATTTATGATACCAGAAAGTTTTTATTTTTATACAGCTATTTCTATACTTGATAGTATATGTTAGGGACTCTTGGTCTAAACTAAATAACTATATGTTGGTTCCTATTCTATAGACTTGAATCACAAATTTATTATTTTAAATTATGAGAGAGTATGTCACAAATGTATTTGTATTTTGATCCTGGTTATATAAGTGACCTATTTGCTGTCTAGTCCTTGATCAGAAATGATAATGGCATTCATTATCCATGAAAATTAGATAAAATTTTACTGTTTTATGCCATACTTTTCAAAAGCATACTGTTATTAAATATATTCTTTTTTTTTAATTTTATTGTTGTTGTATTACATCCATCCCCTTTTTGCTCCCCTCTGTCCCCCCACTAAATATATTCTTTGTTAATAAATTAGATATATAAGATCTGAGTCAACCAAAGACAGCAGAAGTTCCCTTTCAGGAAGACTTTCTGATTTTATGACCATGTTTTTGGGACCTGGAACTTTCTGTTTGGGGTTTGCTTTGACATCATCTTCCTGGTCAAGAGCTGAGGTGTCAGTGCATCTTTGTACAAATCTCTTAAATATCCATGGATTTTTATTTCTTTTTCTCTCCTTGTAACTTTAAACATTTTTTAATTTAAGGTTTTGTTGGTGTCACTGTTGCCAAGCTGAATCATGACCTGCTGCCCTCAAGAGTTCACTGGGTATCATGTCCAAGAACCTGAAAATTCTGTGCAATGACTCCTACCTCGAGCTGAGCAAGGACCAGTACCAGCATTTCAGTGATGATAACAAAGAGCATGAAAAATTACTGAAAGAAAGCTACACTATGTGGGGAACCTTTCCTTTCATACAACCAAAGAGCAAATATTTGAGTTATTTAGTAGATGTGGCAATGTAAGAAATGTGTTTATGAACTTGGATAAAATAAAGAAAACGGCATGTTTCTGTCTTGTAGAATACCACCACAGAGCCAATGCTGAAAATGCCATGGGGTTCCTCAAAGTGACCCTTTTAAGATGACCATATTATTCACACGGATGGGGGTCTAGGCTCTAGAGAGTGCAGATAGTATATCTGTGGACGATCTGGGGGCCAGGTAAGAGATGAGTTTCATGAAGACTTTGATGCTGGTAGAGGAGACTTTGGAAAAGAAACTGAGGCCCATAGTAAGAGAGGAACCCCTCAGTGGAAAACCTTTAGCTCTAGCCCCTCAAAAAGTGTTTTAAATAATAATCCCAGGTAAGCAAAAAGGTCATCACTTCAAAACAAGTTTAAATTACTTTATTTGCATCCCAGAAACCCTTTTGACATGTTTTTCTCTTGGAAAAGTTATTCAATAGCACACATGTTTTATTCTTATGTTTTTGAAGCTGGCTGTCAAATTGCTAGTTTGACCATTAGGTCATCAAAAATAAAATTGTAGCCCTGTCTGGTGGCGCAGTGGATAAGTTACCAGCCTGCAAACCTAAAGGTCATTGGTTTGATTCCTAGCCAGGGTACATAATGAGGTTGCAAGCCAGGTCTCCAGCCAGATCCGTAGCAGGAGGCAGGTGAAAGGCAACCATACAGTGATGTTTCTCTCCCTCTCTGCCTCTCTACCTTCCCCTCTCTCTAAAAATAATAAATACAACCTTTATTTATAAATAAATAAATAAATAAAATTGTATTCAGGAACAAATTAGGTAAGTAAGATCTGAGTCAACCAAAACCCAAAGTGACTTTCAGAAGGATGCCAGTTGGATTTTATGACCATGTTCTCAGGACTCAAAAATGATCAATTTTTAAAGCTTACATGAAAAAAAGTCAAACTGAAATTTTTAAAAAATCAAAGGAATACAAGCACATTATTTTAAAACAAACAATCTCTGAAGAGTTTATAATGAAAGCAAAACTCCTCTTGACTTACCTCTTCCTAGCTTAGACTAATTTCATTTTTTGGTAGTTTTTGTTGTTGTTGTTGTTATTATTATTCCTTTCCTGGTAGTTTTCGACAAATTTCTAAATAACATAACTTTTTCATTTTAAACATCAGCTATTGATTTTCTGCTTTCATAGCTAAGTACTTATCTCATTTACAAGTCTCTCTATCTTAATATAGTTTAAAATACTTTTTCTATCATTCCATAACATATGTTAGGAAACTGTGTCCTTCATGAAATTATCCAGCTGCTGAATCAATTGACCTTACAACACACATTATGTCCGAATGTCCCATTATGTAAGATAATATGTTATTTTATTGGGTAAGCCAGTTTAACATACAGCTGAATGCACTCTGATGCCAAATATTTTTTTTCCTAGTGTCATCCTGTGTAAAGGATTTAAATTGCTCCCTTGGAAACCCGAGCATCTCTCTCCATGGTTCATGACTTTTTATCTGGAAAGTTAGATAAAATAATCTTTTTATTCCTGACTCCTTCACCCTGTGACCTGAGGTCATCCTCTTTGCTCACTAAGAATCTTCCTTGGTCAGGGGAGGAAAGGGGATGCTGATTTTTATGGAGGGCTATTAGGTGCTGTGCACTTTGCCAGAGGCTTTAAAATACAATCTCATTTACTCTTAAAAATCCTGTGCCCATTACCTTGGTGAGGTAAATAATTATTGGATAAAAAAGTTCACCAACTAGTAAGTGTCAGAGCTAGGGGTCAAATTAAGGGAGTCTATGTCAAAGTTAGTGCCCTTAATCATGGTACTCTAGTGTCTCTTTCCCTTACCTTCAGTTAGGTCCAACCCTGTGAGTTTTCTTTTTCTTAGGAAATTATTCCACTGACTACATCATATCTGAGCTCTCTCTCCCCAAAATGAGCTTCTCAAATATATTCTCCTTTCTGCCTTGTCCAGGGTCACTCACATTCTACATCTAATGCAACCCAGCCATATTTATCTTTACTCTCTGGGAAAAAGAAGCATCTAACATGCATTTCTGGCCAATTTAGCTTACTAAATTACAGGGATGGAGTTTACTACATTTTTAATATCTGCTCTTTGCAAATTCCCCAAAATATAAAAATAAAATAGTTTAAAAGGCATAGGATTAAAATTTGTTTCTTATCACAGGAGGTTTCTGGAGGTGTACCTTGTCATTCTCTCAACTAATCCTTTGATGAGGCTGATTGATTGGGAAAATAAGAAAATGGAAATGGAATTTTGATTTCTTTTTTTTTTAAGATTTTAGCAAAACATTAAAAAAGGTCTCTCTTGGAACCATTACTACTGCTTTTTTTTTTTTTAAATTTTAAATCCATGATTTCACACTTTCTTAATTCTCCTTTATAACTATTTTTAACTTTACCCTTCATGTGATCCTCTTCTCACATAAACATATAGTTTTTGACCAAGATTCTATTCTAAGTCTTGGTTCTTCCCACTTTTCAAATTCTCTCAGATGGTCCCATTCATTCTCTTGCCTCTATTTTTTAATCTTTGTTCTGATTACATCAAAAGTTATATCTCCAGGCCATAACTTTACCCCAAACCTGAAAAATCCCACAAGTACCTCAAATTTAACATATCCCAAACCAAATTCATTCTCTTCTCCCAAACCTGTCCCTTTTGTTATATTCCCTATCTCAAATGATATCATTACCTAGTCACACCCACATCACCAGTACCTGCTGGTCATTTTACCTCCTTACTTTCTCATACTTCCATTATAAGCTATACACTCACCCAATATTGATTTTTTTATTTTTTTTCTTTTTTTTTTCTTTTTTTTTTTTTATTGTTGTTGTATTACATCCATCCCCTTTTTGCTCCCCTCTGTCCCCCTCCTCACCCACCCATTCCCCCCAATGTCAATCCCACCTGTTGTCCATGTCCATGGTTCCTTTATACTAGGTTCTTGTCTAAGCTGCTCCCCTTTCTTGCCTCTGCCTACATCCTCCCCCCAAACCATTTCCCCCTGACCACTGAAGGCCTATTCACTGTATTCATATATTTGGTTCTGTTTTGCTTGTTGTTAGTTTTGCTCATTATTGTCCCATAATGGGTGAGATCATATGATATTCGTCCTTCACTGACTGGCTTATTTCACTAAGCATAATACTCTCCAGTTCCATCCATGTTGTTGCAAAGGGTACAAGTTCCTTCTTTCTTTCTGCTATATAGAATTCCATTGTTTTTATTTCTCCATCCATCACATACCTAGTAGTTGTAACCAACTCTTAGCTGACTTCTCTGCCTCTAGTTTTCAGCCTATGCAGCTCTCTACACAGCCACCAAACTTAGCCTTTTAAAGTGCAGATATGATTGTGTAACACCCCATTGCCTGCAAGATGGAGTTCAAGCTTTGTCAGGACCATACGGATCTCTTCAAACTTGCCAGCTTCATCTCCCAGCTTCACATCTCAATCATAAATAATGTTCCAGAAATACTAAAATATTTGCAGCCTTACATTTCTGCAAACACTTCTATTCTTGTGCTCATGCTGCAGCCTCTGCTTTGAAGCCCATCTCCCCACTGTTTACTTTTCCCCTTTGTCTGGCTGACTACTTGTCATCCTCTCAAACTCAGCCCAGGCATTATTTTCTCCAGGAAGGATTCCCTTAACCTAATACCCTATCCTGGGCTGGGTTAGATGCCCCTCTTCTGTGCTTTCAAAGTATCCTGTACTTGCTTGTATCATAGCACTTATCTTACCATATTTTTTCTTGTCTGTTTGTATCCTACCTTAGACTATGAAATTCCAGAGGGCAGTGACTATGCTTTATTCAAAATTGTATCCTTCACATCATAAACAGTGCCTGGAACACAGTAAAAACCTAATTAATGTTTGATGAATCAGCTATTTTGTGGCCCTAACACACTGTTGGTTCATTGAACTGACTTGTAACACCCGTATTATTTCATACAATCATTACATAGTGTTATAAGTACAATGATAGAGGTAAAACAAAAGAATAGAAATGAGACTCCTAACTTACCCTGAGATGAGAGCAGATAGAGAAAGTGTACTGATTGAAACTTAGGCTGTGGTCATAGAAATAGACTATGTGGAACCAGAGAAGAGATAGTATGGGTTTATTCTGTACAGTCAAACTATGCCTGAACAACACTTCAACCAGTGAGCTAAGTTAGATTATTCAATAAATGCCAGTGGTATGGAAAAAAATAAAGGCCAAACCTCAGGAATGGTTGAAGGAACAGTAAAGGTTTAACTAGGAAAAGAAAGACTATAAGAGATTTAATGATTTTCTTCAAACATCTTTTTATATTTTATTGATTATGCTATTAAAGTTGTCCCAAGTTTTCCCCCCTTTGCTCCTCTATGCCCAGTACCTGCCTTCCCTCCAGCAATCCCCACACTTGGTTCATGTTCGTGAGCTGTGCATATAAGTTCCTTGGCTTCTCTATTTCATACACTATTTTTAACATCCCCCTGTCTATTTCGTATCTACCAATTACGCTTCTTTTCCACATTCTCTTCTTACCTCCCCAATGATAACCCTCCACATATTCTCCATTTCTATGATTCTGATCCTGTTCTAATTGTTTGCTTAGTTTGTTTTTTGTTTATTTATATTTATTTTTTAAAAATTAAAAAAAATTTATTGTTGTTGTATTACATCCATCCCCATTTTGCTCCACTCTGTCCCCCTCCCCACCCACCCATTCCCCCCAAAGTCAATCCCACCTGATGTCCATGTCCATGGTTCCTTTATACTAGGTTCTTGTCTAAGCTGCTCCCCTTTCTTGCCTCTGCCTACATCCTCCCCCCAAACCATTTCCCCCTGACCACTAAAGGCCTATTCACTGTATTCATATATTTGGTTCTATTTTGCTTGTTGTTAGTTTTGCTCATTATTGTCCCATAATGGGTGAGATCATATGATATTTGTCCTTCACTGACTGGCTTATTTCACTAAGCATAATACTCTCCAATTCCATCCATGTTGTTGCAAAGGGTACAAGTTCCTTCTTTCTTTCTGCTATATAGAATTCCATTGTGTAAATGCACCTAAGTTTTTTGAGCCAATCATCCACTGATGGGCACTTAGGCTGTTTCCAGCACTTGGCTAATGTAAATAGTGCCTCTATGAACATAGGTGTACATAGGTACTTCTGAACTGGTGTTTCAGGATTCTTTGGGTAGAGTCCAAGTAGTGGAATTTCTGGATCAAAAGGCAGTTCCATTTTTAGTTTTTTTTTTTTTTTTTTTTTTTTTT
>PVIW01015755.1:0-10876 GCA_004026585.1 Noctilio leporinus | reverse complement strand
AAATAGGAAGGGGGTTAGAGGGGCAGAGTGAAAAAAAGGTGAAAGGATTAAGAAGTACAAATTGATTGTTACAGAATAGTCATGGGGATATAGAATACAGCATAAGGAATATAGTAATAATATTCTAATAACTATGTATGTTGTGAGATTTATTGGGATAATCACTTAATAAGTTATATAATGCCTAATTCTGGGCTGAACACCTCAAACTAATATCATATTGTATGTCAATTATAAATGAAAGAAAAATACTTTTAAATTATAAAAATAAAATGAAGGTGCCCATGACCACACTTTTATTTCTTTTATAAAGGCCCAAATATGTGCCTCAAATCCATTTCAAAACTGCAGAAGTGAATTATTAGTACATTTTATGTCTAAATTACCCTACTCCTAAGTTGAACTTATATAAAAATGGTTTCTTATTTCTATTTTTAAGATATATGTGTAGCCCTAGCTAGGTAACGCAGTCATTCCAATTTGTCAATGTTGCAAATTTGATCCCCAGCTAGGGCAAACACAAGAATCAACTAATGAATGCATCAATAAATGAAACAACAAATTGACACTTCTCTATCTCTCTCCCCCTCACCCCCCTTTCCTCTCTCTAAAACTAAAAAAAGAAATTAAAGATATATGTGTAAAGCCATCATTCAGTTTACATGTTCTTAACAAAATTATCTTAACCTATTTTTGCTTATCTTTTAAATGCTTTTATCTTTACTTGAGGACAAGCTTATTGATTTTAGAGAGAAAAAAGGGGAGTGGGGAGAAACTGGTATCGGAATGAAACATGGATCGGCTGCCTCTCCTGCTTGCCCCGAGAGGGACCAAACCCACAGTTGTGGTATGTGCCCTGGCCGGGAACTCAACCTGTAACCTTTCAGTTTATGGGACAATGCTCTCTAAATGTTTACAAAAAATTTATTTTTCATTGCTTTCACAATAATCTTTTTTTTGTACTCTGGTAACAGTTGCAGTAATAAAGTAAAAACAAGGAAGTTATTTTTTTTAATTATTTTCATTTAAAGGAAGAAATAATAACGTCAGTGGTTATTGATTTCAGGAATAGTGTTTCCGAAGGTAAAGTCTGTGATCAAAAAGGCTTTCTATGCCCCCAAATATCCAGGTCTCAAAATGACTTAATGTTCTACCTTTAAAGAATAATTTATCACAGCTTAGACAAGAACCTAGTATAAAGGAACCATGGACATGGACAACAGGTGGGATTGACTTTGGGGGGAATGGGTGGGTGGGTGGGGGGACAGAGGGGAGCAAAAAAGGGATGGATGTAACACAACAACAATAAAATTAAAAGAAAAAAAATTTAAACTGAAAAAAAAAAAAAAAAAAGAATAATTTATCATTCCAGCACTGGATTTTCCTTGTAGTTCTATTATTTCATTTTGCACAGTAAATATGTACAAGCATATTGTAGAAAAATATCAAGAAGAAAAAATAATTTGTAATCTCCCACTGAAAGATAAATACTGATAATATTTATTTTTAAATACTGATAATATTTATATATATATTCTTCCTCTATAGCATAACTTGTAAAAGAAAATGGAAACACACTAAAAAAAATGTTCAACACCTCTAATCATTAGGGAAATGCAAATCAAAACCACAAAGAGTTACCACTTCATACCCAGTATGATGGCTATAATCAAAAAGTCACATAAGGCCCTGGCTGGATAGCTCAATTGCTTAGGACATGGTCCTGATATGCCAAGGTTGCGGGTTCAATCCCCAGTCAGGGCATATGCAAGAGTCAATCATGAATACATAAATAAGTGGAACAATAAATCTCTCTCTCTCTTCCCTTCCTTTCTCTCTCCAAAAGAAATAAAATTTTTCAGATAATAGCAAGTGTTGATGAGTGTGATGAACCAGGAACCCTCCTATATACTGCTAGTGGCAATGTACTACAATCGTGCAGTTACTTTGGAAAACAATGTAGCAGTTGCTCAAAATGTTAAATATAAAGTTGCCATTGAGCCACCAATTCATTGGGCCACGAATTCCACTCCTAGAGCCACCAATTCCATTCCTAAGTATTGTACATACCCAGGAGAAATGAAAACATGTAAAAACTTGTACACAAATGTTCATAGCAATGGTTACAACAGCCAAAAGGTGGAAATAACCCAAATGTCCACCAACTGATGACTGGGTAAACATAATGTAATATAGTCACAAAATGGATTATTATTTAGCCATAAAAGGGGATGAAGCATTGATATATGCTACAACATGATGAGCCTCAAAAACATTATACTATATGCCCTGGCTGGTGGCACAGTGGATAAGGAGCCAGCCTTTGAACCCAAAGGTTGCTGGTTCGATTCCCAGTCAGGGCACATACCCGGGTTGCAAGCCAGGTCTCCAGCTAGGTCCGTGGCTGGAGGCAGGTGAAAGGCAACCATACATTGATGTTTCTCTCCCTTTCTGTCTCCCTCCCTTCCCCTCTCCCTAAAAATAATGAATAAAATCTTTATTAAAAAAATATACTAGGTAAAATATTTTAGTCATCAAAGACCACATATTATATGATTCCATTTATATGAATTGTCCTGAATAGGCTACCATAGAGATGCAAAAAGTAGATTAATTGTTGCCTAGAGGCTGAGCAACCTGATGAAGAATTTGGTTGAGGGGTTGATAGCTAAAGGGCCTGAAGCTCCTTCTTCTTTTTCAAAAGATATAAAAATTTCTTTATTTTTTAGAGAGAGGGGAAGGGAGGGAGAAAAAGGGAGAGAGAAACATTGATGCATGAGAAAAATACTGACTGGTTGTCTCTCGCACACCCCCAACCAAGGACTTGGCCTACAACCCAGGCATGCGCCCTGACCAAAATCAAACCGGGGACCTTTCAGTTTGTGGGATGATGCCCAACCCACTGAGTCACATCATGTCAGAACATGAGGCTTCTTCTTGAATTGATTAAAAATATCTTAAAATTGATTGTGGCAATGGTTGCATGGATCTGTGAATATGCTAAAACCACTGCATTGTACTCTTACGTGGGTGAATTGTATAGCATATGAGTTCTAGCTCAATAAAGCTGTTATCAAAGAAAGGGGTGGGCAGTGTACCCTGCCACCTCCCTCTCTTCACTCTCTGAGGTCTCCTGCCAACACTTAAGTGCAGCTAGATTCCTCCAGCTTCAGTTAACCTTCAAAGGACTACAGCCCACACTGAGGTCCTTTTTATTTTTTTAAGATTTTATTTATTTACTTTTAGAGAGAAGGAAAGAGAGAGGGAAAGAGAGGGACAGAAACACTCTCTGTCCCTCAGAGAGTTTTGTGTAAAAGAAACATCAATTGGTTGCCTCTTGAATGCACCCCAACTAGGGACCTTACCTGCAACCCAGGTACGAGCCCTGACTGGGAATCAAACCCACAACCTTTGGCTTTTTACAATAAAGCCCAACCTAGCCACACTGGTCAAGGTCCCCCACTGAGGTCTTGATTGCAACTCCATGAGAGACCTTGAGCCAGAACTACTCATCTACATTTCTCCCAAAGCCCTGTGACTCATAGAAACAAATAATAAATGCTTGTTGCTTCAAGCCATTAAGTTTTAAGGTAAACTTGTTATGTAGCAATAGATAAGTAATTTATATTTTTAAATGTTTGCATTTGCTTGTATATTGTGGGATTTTTTGAAAGGATATCAAGAAACTGGTAATAGTGAGGATCACTATTGAGGGATGAAAGCAAGAAGGAGACATACCTGATTGTGTACTTTTTTACCTTTTGAATTTTGTATTATGTGAACATAATAAATTTTCCAAAAAGTAAATAAATGTCTCAAAAGTTTTTAAACATAAAACAATCACCGGAAGGACAAATATCATATGATCTCACCCATTACGGGACAATAATGAGCAAAACTAAAAACAAGCAAAACAGAACCAAGTATATGAATACAAGGAATAGGCCTTCAGTGGTCAGGGGGAACGGGGTTGGGGGGAGGGGGGAGGTAGAGGCAAAGAAGGGGAGCAGCTTAGACAAGAACCTAGTATAAAGGAACCATGGACATGGACAACAGGTGGGATTGACTTTGGGGGGAATGGGTAGGTGGGGAGGGGGACAGAGGGGAGCAAAAAGGGGATGGATGTAATACAACAACAATAAAATTTTAAAAATAAATAAATAAATAAAATAAAACAATCACCGAACTATTGCCCACAGGTAAAGGCTAAGCTCCTTAGCGTGGCTTAGAAATCCTCCACAATCCATTTTCCAGTCTCTACTCTCACTATTCCTTGCCTCAATTGCTTGCAGTCCTCAAAACACAGTGGGCTATTTCCTACCTCTATGCCTATAATCATGCTGTCTCTTCTGCCTGGTTCCCATTCTTCTTCCTTTCCATCCTTTAAGACTTAGCTTAGAGCCCTGAATGGTGACTCAGTGGACAGGTGCCAGCTAGCCTGCTAACCCAAGGGCGCTGATTCGATTCCTAGCCAGGGCACATAACCAGGTTGCAAGCCAGGTCTGTAGCTGCAGGCAGGTGAAAGACAATCATACATTGATGTTTCTCTCCCTTTCTTCCTCCCTTCCTGCCCTTCTCTCTAAAAATAATGAATAAAATGTTATTTAAAAAATCAAGACTTAGCTTAAATGCCATCACATTTTGAAACTTTCCTGACTGTCCTTAAACGAGTTAAAAGTCCCCTTTGTGCCCCCAGAATACCATTTACATGACCCAATCATGTCACGTGTCCTACATGGTGGGATGATCTGTTTCATTCCCTGACTCTCCCATTAGGCTATGAGCTCTATGGGAGTGAGGACTCCTGGTCAGAATTCCCAGAGCTTAGCACAGTGCCAGATGCACAGAGGATGCTATTATGGACTTATGTGAGAACAAAAGGAAGGAAGTATGAAGGGAGGGATGGGAGGTGGGAGAAAGGAAAGAAAGAAGGGAGGAAGAAAGAAAATGAGGGAGGGAGGAAAGAAATTCCCCCGATGTGCTCAGCAGTGTAATACAGATCGACAAAGACTTATTCAGATGATTAAAATCCTAAACCAAACCTGGAACAAACAGCAAGAAATGGGGAGGAATGTGGATGTATATTCCAAGCTGTAATGACAGGGGTTCCTGTCATTGCTGTTTCTAGCCCAGAAACAGCACTGCTGACTAAGGACACACATTTGGAAGGCTGGAAGATCTCACATCTGGATGAGCAACCAGTCCCTGCTCTCTCCCATCTCCTACTCCATCTCACACTTTCTGCTTTCTGCTGTGACTCCAGCACCAGGCAGTCCATGGCACATAGTACACACTCAATATTGAATCAACTGTGGTTAGAATCATCTCCCTTCTGTGGATAGAGGGTCATACCTTGTGACCATGAACTTGTCTCTTCTCTCTGGGACTCATTTTTTTATCTGTAAAGTGAAACAGTTGGACAAGCTGATTGGTAAGACCCTTTTCAGCTGATAGTTTATGACTTCCCAAGACCTCTGATCATCTGTCCAAATTCCCCAACCTGAGCATCAAGCACCCCTCACAAACTACTCTTCACTCTGACTACATCACAGGAATAACAGTGAGCACTTCTTGAGTGTTTACTGTACACCAGGAACCATTTTACGCTCATCATTTTGTTTCTTTCTTCTGCCTGGTTCCCCTCTGAAGCAGGTACAATAATAATCTCCAGCTTATAGAAAAGGAAACAGACTCACAGAAGAAAAATCCACTTATTCAAGCCTAAACAGCTGGGAAGTGGCAGAGTGAGAATTCTAAGTCCTCTGTTCTTCAATCACTACCCCACACTGTCTCCTTGGACCCTCAGCCAGGTTTCCAATCTGAATGACAACTCCAGCCAACAACCTCCCCTTAGCTAACCTCACCCAGCTCATGGGTAAACACTGAGTATATAGAGCTTATAGCTGTAACTTGTAATTTGTGTATTCACTTCCCGAGTTCCAGCTCAGTGGTAAGAACAGGTTCTATATCCTTTTGGACTTATGTTAAGTTTCAGCTCCACTTTTTACTAGATGTGTGACCTTTGGGTAAGTCACTTTAACAGATGAAGATTAAATGACATAATGAATGTGCAAATGTCAAGAGGCACATAGATGACCTGAGAAGTCCTGAAAAGCTGACTCCTAACTCCTTAGAGAGTCACCTGGGTTTTTCAGCCTTTCTACTTTGCATTTGACTCTTCTGGAGAATAAAATACATCCTGCCACTATCTCCACTATTAATGCTCCTTTATAAACCCATGGGTTTTAAAGTCAGAAAGACTGAGTTATAATCCTGGCTCCACCACTTACCACCTCTATGTCCTTGGACAAATGACTTCTTCCTCTTTGAGGCTCAGTGTTCTCAAGTATAAAATATCAATAATGGTATCTACTCGATACAATTGCTGTGAGGATTAGATCATAGTATGCATGTAAGTGTTTAGTAAATAGTCAAGCATATAGTAAAGGCTTAGAAAATGTTAACTATTTTTCCTGAAGAGTAATAACAGTCATAACAACTTTGAACTACCTACTGATTAGAGTCTGAATTCCTTGTCCCAGTATTGAGAGCCTCGTACATTGTGGCCCCATTGTTGCCTCCTGGCTTCTCCTCCTGCTGCCCCTTATGTGGATGTCACACTTGACTCCGATGTGGCTTTCTCACCTCTGTGCCTCTGCCCATAACCTTTCTCTTTATTCAGAATGCTCTCCCACACCACATGCCTATGTACACCCTGTCCTGCTCAAGCCTCACTTTCCAACTGAGCCCATAGCCTCCTCGATGGCCTCATTTCCACTTCTGTCCACACTTGTCTTACCTAGAATATCCCTCTTCCGGTGGCCACCTTTGACTTCCCTTTGCAGGAACTGACCTTTCTCCACTATGAGTCCATGTGTTCCAGGGGTGGGCATGTGGCTGAGGTCTTAGACAAAATCACGTTGATTAATTAAGAGATGCACACCTGACCAAAGATGAGCCAATGAGTAACAAGCATTCTCTTTCAACAGGCATTGTTAAGCTATAACAATGCAATTTCAGAGCTGCTAGTAGATGTATTTATCACCTTCAATAGAGAAGTGGACTTAAAAATAAGCCAACACAGAGGAACCAAGAAATGGAGACATGTTATAAAGGCATTATTTGAGCATCTGGACACATCCATGCCTGAGGCCAGAAACTCTTGATTTTAAAGTTATGTGAGTCAAAAACACTACTCTCTTTATTTTATTTTAATTTATTTAAGCCAGTTTGAGTTGGGTTTCTGTCACTTGTCACTGAAAGACTGCTGACCAATACAGTGATCCAACTAGATGGTAAACTTCTTGAGAACAGGGATTGCAGCACCTGGCATAAGGAGGACACAAAGCAGATGAAGAATAAACAAAGGAATAAATATCTCTTTGTATTTTCTAAAAGGAACAGTGATCTGCACTCAGAAGACTCTTAAATACTTGAATAAAAGTTCGCTTGAACAAGAAACAGGAAATAGACATTCTGATTCTTATCTGAAATAAACAAGGCCCTTTGCATCTCTGCAGTTTCTCGGAGGATGGCTGACTTCTCATTTTCTTAATAGAATGATGCTGGTGAAAGAGTTTTTCTAGGAGCACTACAGGGCAGAAAGAGATTCTTCAAGTCCACTAATCTAACTGATTATCCGCCACATGAGAAAACTAAGATTTAAGTTAAAAACAATGGCTTAACACTGCATGGTAAGTCATAAGTAGAGTCAGCCAAGACCATGACTTCAGTGCTCTGGCTTCTATCCTGGTGTCACTGTATTAAGCAAAGATTATCAGTTTCTTACCCAGAGAACTCAGAAATCTCTAAGCAAAATGGAATAAACTGCTCAACTCTGATAACAGCCCTCAGGGGTAGGAGGGTAACACAAGGGAAAGAGCGCTGGACTAGTTTATTCACTGACTGGCTGTGTGACTTTGGGTAAGACTGTAACTCCTCTAGGCTCAGTTTCCTGGGGGCAGGGAAAGATGGTATTTGAAGGAACTGATCTCTAAGATACATGAAATTCTATGATAATAGGGGGATTATTGAACAGTTCATTTAATCACCAAGATTAAATCCACGTGGATTATAGGGGATTAAAAGGCAAAGAGGTCAGCAACCCATCTGCAGACTCCAAACTAAGACTGAGGAATTGGGCATTTCAACTGAGCATATTTTCTTACCAACTTGCCTTTGGAAGGAGAATAGAACAGAAATATATAAAATCACTTTCTGGATACCACTGAGAAATATGAAGAGTTAATGGCCCATATCCTACATTCACTTTTTTTCACCTTCTTCAAATATCCTAAAAGACCTATATCTAAGTTGAATGGAATGAAACACATCCAGGAGAATGTCCACATGTAAATAAACACTGCCTTCTTCAAAGCAGTTCTTTTGGGAGTTTGGAAAATTCTTCCAATGGTACAATAATTCCTCCCTGCATTATAAGTCCTCTTGAGAAGAAAACTAGCTTCATGATTTTGTCTTCACACCTTGGATTTCACCCCAAGTGACAACTGTCAATTTGGTCTTGGGTTACTTCCAGCCATTTCCAAAAATCCTGTTCCTCCTTTAAAATATGGAGGTTTCAGCCCTGGCTGGTGGCACAGTGGATAAGGCGCTGGCCTGTGAACCCAAAGGTCGCTGGTTCAATTCCCCAGCCAGGGCACATTACCAGGTTGCAAGCCAGGTCTTCAGCCAGATCTGTAGCTGGAGGCGGGTGAAAGGCAACCATACATTGAAGTCTCTCTCCCTCTCTGTCACTCTCCCTTCCCTTCTCTCTAAAAAAATAATAAATAAAATCTTTTTTAAAAAATGGAGATTTCCCCTAAATAATGACCTACAAGAGAATACACCCCATACTCCAAACATAATTATTTACAATATTTTCACCATGAGAAAAACCAACAAGTGATATAACACCTCCTCCAGGGAGCCTCTTCTGAAGGGGCCAACACTTGCTGAATGTTTTGAAGTGTTTATTTTGAAAAATCATCTCTTCTTCATGATTATCACATTTTCCCTTCTCCATCTGACCCTTGAGAGCTCCAAACTTTCCTAGCCTTCACCAGCTCTCCTTCCCCATCTTCTGGCCCCACTTTCTCCAACTGAACTCTCTTCCTGTCTGCATTAGGCAAATGCCCAAGTTGCTGAATCTTCAAAATCTGTCTTCAATCGAAAGGTGGACAGGCATGGAGGACTCTAATGGATCCCGGATAACTGTCTCAGCATTTTTTGGTGTTTTTTTTATTCTTAGGGTAAGATGTATATCTTAGCCAAACATTTCAGAGGGGTCCAGGAACTCATTCCCATTTGGGCATAGCACCAGACCCCTCCTTCTTGCATTGGGTGAAGGTGGGTAATGAAGACCGCTCCTCCAGAGACCCACGTTGCTAGATTCTGTCAACCACTCACAATTCAAACATTGAATAGACACTATTCAATGCTCCTCCTATAGCTTAGCACAGCACTTTAAAGTTTACATGGTAGTCTTTCATTTGTTCTTAAAATCCTCTCCACTGTTTTATAGATGAGAAAACCAAACCTCAGAGATGTGAAACACTCAAGTTGATGATGTCAGCAAGTTAAAGGTCAAAATCAGATTTCTTGAGTCCCCATCTCATAGTTTTTTCAATATAACAATAGTTGCTGCCCTGGTTTGGGAGCTCAGTTGGTTAGAGCATCCATGCACCAAGGTTGCAGATTCAATCTCTGGTCAGAGCACAGACGAGAAGCAACCAATGGATGCGTAAATAAGTGAAACAACAAATCAATATATTCTCTCTCTCTCTCTGTCTGTCTCTATCTCTCTGTCTCTCTGTCTCTCTCTCATTGCTTACACCTAGACTGACCCCCTTATTCAAGTAATTATTTCCCCTAAAACAGCCAACAGAGCCTCAGAGACACAAGAGACTATAACATCAATAAATGCAGTCTGCCCATATTAGACCCACAGTTCCACAGATCTAGTTCTAAGGCTCTGACCCCTGACCCAAGGAGTCTCATAGAATCCTCCTGCCACCCCTAGTGGCTGCTGAGGGGCAACCAAAGAGGTGTGTCTTTAGGCAGAGCAGCAGAATCTGTCTCTGACTCCTTCAAGAAAGGGTCCTAGAAGGAAAGAGCCCCTTCCTGGGCGCCTGTTTTAGGGATCCCGCTCTCGCTCCTCCCCTACCTGCCAAGAGCTGCATCCAGGCGCAGATCTTGTAGACCGTGGCCGTGTTGCAGAAGAAGAAAAGCGCAAAGCAGGTAATGCAGCCGAGGATCAGCACCATGGAGAGCAGCACGAAGAAGGCAGCGGCCTTGAAGGCGCCAGACGGGATGGTGCTGAAGTCGGTGAACGAGCCGCGGCAGGTAAGCTCGCGACCTGCCAGCCCGCTGCCCACACAGTAGTGGAAGAGGCCGAAGTAGCCAGGCTTGGGGGTGCTCACGCTGTCGCCCACCCAGTAGGGCTGGATGAAGACCACCACGTTGATGATGGCGAAGCAGATGGTGAAGATGGCCCATAGCACGCCGATGGCCCGCGAATTCCGCATGTAGTGCTCGTGATAGAGCTTGGAGGCCTCCTGCGAGGGCAGCATGGTGCCCGGGGGCGGGGCCGGCGGCGGCTGGCGGGGGCCACCGGCCCGGGACCAGCCTCGAGGCTGCCCGGCAGGAGCTGGGGATGCATGCGAGAAGCAGCCCTTAGCCAAGATATTCAAAAGGGCCAGACCTGGGGCGGAGCTGGGGAGACCCGAGGGCTGATCTGGGGAAGCTAGCAGGGAGTCATGAGTGTTGGGATGGTGTCTGTGGGCAAAGGTTTTTAATTGGGGACTTAGGAAGGGGCCATGTGAAAGTTGGGGGGCTGAGCTGAGGGGGCTGTGGTGAGGATAAGGGAGCTAGAATGGGG
>PVIW01015754.1:0-18747 GCA_004026585.1 Noctilio leporinus | reverse complement strand
TTTCCCCCTGACCACTGAAGGCCTATTCCTTGTATTCCTATACTTGGTTCTGTTTTGCTTGTTGTTAGTTTTGCTCATTATTTTCTTTAGCTGAACAGAAACTTTTCAATTTGATATAGTCCCATTTGTTGATTTGTTCTTTTATTTCCTTTGCCCTTGGTGAAGTATCAGTAAACATATTTCTGCATAGGATATCAAAAAATTAACTGCCTATATTTTTCTCCAGGACCTTTATGGTGGCACTGCTTATGTTTAAGTACTTTATCCATGTTCAGTTTATTCTGGTGTATGGTGTAAATTGGTAGTCTAGTTTTATCTTTTGCATGTTGCCATCCAGTTCTCCCAACACCATTTGTTGAAGAGACTGCTTTTACTCCATTGGATGTTCCTTCCCCCTTTGTCAAATATGAGTTGACCATAGAGTCCTGGGTTAATTTCTGGGCTCTCTATTCTGTTCCATTGATCTATATGTCTATTCTTATGCTAGTACCAGGCTATTTTGATGACAGTAGCCTTATAGTATTGTTTGAAGTCGGGTATTGTGATTTCTCCTACCTTGTTCTTCTTTCTCAAGATTGCTGTGGCTATTCCTGGGCATTTTTGGCTCCATATAAATTTTTGAAGTATTTTTTCTATTTCTGTGAAGTCTGTCATTGGTATTTTAATTGGGATTGCAATGAATCTGTAGATTGCTATGGGTATTATGAACATTTTAATGATGTTAATTCTTCCCATCCATGAACATGGTATAGGCTTCCATTTATTTGTATCTTCCTTCATTTTTTTCTTCATTGTTTTATAGTTTTCTGAGTACAGGTCTTTTACCTCCTTAGTTAAGTTTATTCCTAGGTCCTTTATTTTTTTTTTTTTGTTGTTGCTATAGTAAATGGGATTGGTTTTTTCACTTCTATTTCTGTTGTTTCATTATTGGTACACAAAAATGCTTTTGATTTCTGGATATTGACTTTATACCCAGCTATTTTGCTAAATTTGCTTATAATGATGAGTAAGTTTTTGGTGGAGCCTATCAGGTTTTGTATGTACACTATCACATCATCTGCAAATAATGACAGTTTGACTTCCTCCTTTCCAATTTGGATCCCCTTGATTCCTTTTTCTTCTCTGATGGCTATAGTTAGAACTTCCAAGACAATGTTGAATAGAAGTAGAGAAAGTGGACAGCCTTGTCTTGATCCTGATCTTAGAGGGAAAGCTTTCAGTTTTTGTCCATTAGGTATGATGTTGGCTTCAGGTTTTTCATAGATGGCCTTTAAAATGGTGAGGTATGCTCCCTCTATTCCCATTTTGCTGAGGGTTTTATCATAAATGGTTGCTGTACTTTATCAAATGCTATTTCAGCAACTATTGATATGATCATATGGTTTTTATCTTTCAATTTGTTGATGTGGTCTATTATATTTATTGATTTACGAATGTTGTACCATCCTTGTATCCCTGGGATGAAACCCATTTGATCATGGTGTATGATGTTTGTAATGTACCGTTAAATCTGGTTGGCCAATATTTTGTTGAGAATTTTAGCATCAATGTTCATCAGAGTTATTGGCCTGTAGCTTTCTTTCTTAGTTGTATCTTGCCCTGGTTGTGGGATTAGAATAATATTGGCCTTATACAAAGAGTTTGGGAGTCTTCCCTCTTCCTGTATTTTTTGGTATAGGTTGAGAAGGATAGGAGTTAGTTCTTCTTTCAATGTTTGGTAAAATTCACCTGTGAATCCATCTGGTCTGGGACGTTGGGCTTTGGGAGATTTTGGATTACTTCTTTAATTTCACTAGTTGTTATTGGCCTATTCAGGCCATCTGCTTCACCTGGGTTCAGTTTTGGTAGATTATACATTTCCAGAAATGTGTCCATTTCACCCAGATAGTCATATTTTTTGTCATATAGTTGTTTGTAGTAATTTCTTACAATCTTTTGTATTTCTGAAGTATCAGTTGTGATTTCTCCTCTGTCAGTTCTGATTCCGTTTATTTGGGTCCTCTCTCTCTTTTTTTCTCGATGCGTCTGGATAAAGGCTTGTCAATTTTATTTATTTTTTCAAAGAACCAGCTCCTGGACCTGTTGATTCTTCAAATTGTAGTTTGAATCTCTGAGTTATTTAGTGCTGCTCTGATCTTGGTGATTCCCTACCTTCTACTTGTTCAGGGCTTTGTTTGTTGTTGCTCCTCTAGTTCTTGCAGCTTTATGATTAGGTTGCTTTTTATAAACTTCTGGTGACCTTTTTAGGTAGGCCTGTATTGCTATAAATTTCCCTCTGAGCACTACCTTTGCTGTATCCCATAAGTTTTGGGTAGTTGTGTGTTCATTGTTATTTGTTTCCAGGAACTTTTTTATTTCATCTTTGATCTCATTGTTAACCCATTCATTACTTAAAAGCATGTTATTCAGTCTCCATGAGTAAAAGTATTTTTTGTTTATTCCCTTGAGATTGGTTTCTAGTTTCAAGTCATTGTGATCTGAGAAGACGCTTTGTATGATTTCAATTTTCCTGTATTTGTGGAGGCTTGTCTTATGACCTACCATGTGGTCTATCTGAGAAAATGATCCATGTGCATTTGAAATGAATCTGTATTTGCTTCTTTGGGGTAAAAGACTCTGTATACATCAGTTAGGTCCATTTCCTCTAGAGTTTTGTTCAATGCCACAACATCTCTGGGGATTTTTTGTTTGGAAGATCTGTCCATTGTTGATAGTGGGGTATTAAAATGCCCTACTATGAGTCTGTTGCTATATATATCTCTCTTAAAGTCCTCTAAGATTTTCCTTATATATTTCAGAGCTCCTAGGTTGGGTGTGTATATGTTTACCAGAGTTATTTCTTCTTGGTGGATTGTACCCTTAAGTATTATGAAATGTCCTTCTTTGTCCCTTTTTATGACGTTCATTACAAAACCTATTTTGTCTGAAATAAGTACTGCTACTCCAGCTTATTTTCATGTCCATTTGCTTGATATATATTTTTCCATCCCTTCACTCTCAATCTGTGTAGATCTTTTCTTCTGAGGTGGATCTCTTGAAGACAGCATATATGTGGGTCATGTGTCCTTATCCATTCGGCTACCCTATGTCTTTTGATTGGTGCATTTAATCCATTTACATTTAAGATTATTGATTGACACTTATTCATTGCCATTTTCTCCCTTTGTACCTGTATTCCTCTTTGGCTTTCTCTGTTTCTTCGTTTTATTTATTTATTTATTTATTTTTATAGCAGATCCTTTAGCATTTCTTGCAATGCTGCTTTGGTAGAGATGTATTCTTTTAGTCTTCTTTTGTCTGGGAAACTCCTTATTTCTCCTTCTATCTTGAATAAGAGCCTTGTTGGGTAGAGTATTCTTGGTTGCAGGCCTTTGTTTACCATGACTTGAAATACTTTTTGCCATTCCCTTCTGGCTTGAATTGTTTCTGTTGAATAATCATTTGATAGCCTTATTAGAGACCCCTTATATTTTACTTGCTATTTCTCTCTTGATGTTTTTAGGATTCTCTCTTTGTCTTCGAAATTTGCCATTTTCATTTTCATGTGCCTTGGATTGTGTCTGTTTCGGTTGATCTTCATTGGAACCCTCTCTGCTTCCTGAACTTGAGTTATGTTTTCACTCATCATGTTAGATATATTTTCTATCATTACTTTTTTTAACAGGTTTTCCGTTCCTTGTTTCTCTTCTCCTTCTGGTATCCCTATCATATGGATGTTATTACATTTTATGTTGTACTGCAGCTCTCTTTAAACCCTCTTCAGCCTTATTCAGCCTTTTTTCATCTCTTGTACTGTCTTAGAGTATTTGTCTACATTGTCCTCCAACTTGCTGATCTGGTCCTCTGATTACTCTAGCCTACTGTTGATTCCTTCTACTGTATTCTTCAATTCAGAAATTGTATTCTTCATTTCCTCCTAGCTCTTATTGATAGTTTCTATGTCTTTTTGATGCTGGTGTGGCTCTCAGTAAGTTCCTTTGGACTTCCCTGGGGTTGTTTATGGTTTTATTTGAGCTGGATGAACTCATTGAGCTTCTCTATCATCATTGTTTTGAATTTGATATTTGATAGGTTGTGTGCCTCTGTTTCATTTGGTGATCTTTCTGGGGATTCTTCCTTTCCTTTTGGTGATGGAGTGACTATGTTTTTCTCCATTTTGGATGTCTGTTGTTGCTTGTTTTATTATTTTTTTCTTGGATTAATCTGCTTTGCTTCCCTGCCTTTGATAAGCACCCTTCTTTCTAGGAGATTTGTGGAGTTCAGTGTTGTAGTCTCCTAGATTTTCTCCACTTGTTGCTCTTGGGGTGGCCTTTATGTCATTAACTTGGGCTGTCTGGTTGTATTCTGTATTGGTTGTGTATATTGCTCCTTTCCTTCCAGTTGACTGATTGCAAGACACTCCTTCTCTCCTTTCTCTTACACTGTTTTTGAACTGCTCACTATGGTATAGACAGCATTTACTTAAAATGCACTATTTGTGAGGCTTGGAAGTAACTTTTCAAAAGGATATGTTAGGGATTAATAGTTCATGTAGCTCTTGGTGTAACTCGGGTGCTTGAGATTAGCAGCAATCTATTTGCTCATTCTGACTCTTTTTCTTGGTCAGGTCTCTGCATTCTACAGTCCAGCTGTGTGTTCTTGAAGTGGCAGGGCCTATGGTTGTCATAGTCAGGGCTGATTCTGAGTGTCTGCCCCCAGATAGGCTGGGCCTCCAGTAGCCTAGCTGGGTTTCTATGCTGCTGGTGTTTTGGGGCTCTCCCTTCTCTCACTGGTTCTGTGTCAAGACCAGCAGGGTGCTTCTGTGGTGCCTATGGCTGCTTTTCCCCCTCCGGCTCCTGGAGGAGGTTTCTGCCTGTGATGGGCACCTGGCTCCTAGGTGGGGTGGTCTGCAAACTTGCTGGCTCCTATGATGGCTGGCCCTGCCCCCACAGCTACTGGAGGAGGTAGCCCCTATCCATTAACAGCGCCTGGCTCCCTCGGGGCTAAGGCTAACCCTCCAAGCAGTCCAGCTCTTTGAGGAGTATTTCACCACTGCCTCTGTGATGTGTGCCTGGTTCTCCAGAGTGTCTACAGCGCAGCCTTCGTTGCCTGCAATGGGTGGTTCAGTTGCCCCAGCTGCAAGTTCCTGGCTCACAGTTTGGAGTATCTGTGGGAGCCTGCAGGCTGGTGTGGGTGAGATGGGCTGGGCCTACCCCTTCGCAGGGGCTCCAAGCTGCCCTTTCCCCAATGGCACAGCAGCACCATTTCCAGCCTCCTTGCTGCTCCAGCCAGTGCACTTCCCCACTCCCCAACTCCTGCTCCCCACAGGTCTGTTCTCTGACTCTGGCCCAGTGAGGAGCTTCCTCTCTCTCAGTCTCTGGAGTGAGGCTCTCACATAGTCCCTCACTTGCAGTAGTTCAATTCCTCATTCCCTCCGGCATTGGTCCTCACTGCCCACACTTCACAGCTCAGATTTCTAGTCTCCAAGGAGTCTGGAGCTGGCTTCAGTTAAAGACACCCCTCTGGGTAGAGCCACCACTGCCCAGAGCCAACCTCGGCCTGCCGGCTGGTTTGGAACTGCCTCACCTGCTCTCCTGTGGGTCTCTGCTGCCTCTAGGCTATGCTCCCCTGAGTCCAGGTACTTACCACTCCAATTCTTAGGGACCTGCAGACATCTTGTTCTCCCTATCCTATCTTCCCCCTGCTCTGGTACTCAAGAATGGCATCAGCTGCTCTCTATTCTGTTGCCTTCTTTCCTCTGAAGAGGAAATTTTATAACTGCAAATGGCTATATAAAATTTTTCAAATTAGTAACAACTTTCTACCTTAAACTAGAAAAAGAAAACTAAAGCAAAGTTACTAGAAAAATGAAAATAATGATCACAATGGAGAAAAATGAAATATAAAATTGAAAATTGAGAAAAAAGCAAAACTAAAATTTGGCTATTTGAGAAGACCAACAAAAATGACATATCCCTCCCTGGACTGACCAAGAAAGATAAAACTTTTAAATATTTTTTTTCTATTGTTCCATTGCAGTTGTTCCAATTTTTACCCCATAGCTCTCTGATGCTTCACCCCACCACTCCCACAATCAATCTCCACATCATTGTCCATGCCATGAGTCATTTATACTAGTTCCTTGACTAAAACCTATCCCTTCTTTCCCCCTTTCTCACTCCTCCTCCTCTCTGGTCACTGTCAGTCTGTTCTTTGTTTCCATGACTCTGTTTCTATTTTGCTCATTTGTCTTTTCTTTTTTTTTTTTCATTAGATTCCTATATTAGGTGAGATCATATGGTATTTAACTTTCAACACCTGGCTTATTTCACTAAGCATAATGCTCTCCAGTTCCATGCTGTTGCAAAAGGTAGAAAGGTAGGAGTTCTTTCTTTCTGCTGCATAGTATTCCATTGTATAAATGTATTAAAGTTTTTTGATCTATTCATCCACTGATGGGCACTTAGGCTGTTTCCAGCACTTGGTTATTGTAAATAGAGCTGCTGTGAACATAGGGGTGTAAAGGTACTTCTGAATTGGTTTGAGGATGCTTTGGGTATAATCTTACCAGTGGAATTACTATATCAAAAGATCATTCCATTTTTAGTATTTTGAGGAGATTCCATACTGTTTTCCATAGTGGCTGCACCAATCTGCATTTCCATCAAAAATGCTCTAGGATACTCTTTCTCCACAGCCTCACCAGCACTTGTTGTTTGCTGATTTGTTAATGATGACCATTCTGACAGGTGGGAGGTGGTATTTCATTGAGGTTTTAATTTGCATTGCTCTGATGGCTAGTGGTGTTGAGTATTCTTTCATATGTCTATGGGGCCTTTGTATGTCTCTCTCGGTGAGTTGTCTGTTCACATCCTTTGCCCATTTAAAAATATATATTATTTATTATTCTTAGAGAGAGGGGTAGGGAGACAGGAAAAGAGAGACAGACAGACATCAATGTATCATTGCCTTTTACCTGCCTCCAGCTATGAATCTGGCTGGAGACCTATCTTGCAACCTGGTTATGTGCCCTGGATGGGGAATCAAACCAGCAACCTTTGGGTTCACAGGTTGGTGCCTTATCCACTGTGCCACTAGCCAGGGTTTATTTGCCCATTTTTTTAATTGGGTTGTCTATCTACCTGGTGCCCAGTTGTATAAGTTCTTTATATATTTTGGAGATCAAACCCTTGTCCAAGGTTTCATTGGTAAACATGTTTTCAAATACAGATGATTCCCTTTTCATTTTGCTGATGTTTTCTTTAGCTGAGCAGAAACTTTTCAGTTTGATGTAGTCCCATTTGTTTATTTGTTCCTTTATTTCCCTTTCCCTACGAGAAATATTGGTGAAAATATTGCTACATGGGATACCTAAAATATTACTGCCTATGTTTTCCTCTAGAACTTTTATGGTGGCACACCTTATGTTTAAGCCTTTTATTCATCTTGATTTTATTCTGGTGTATGGTGTAAGTTGTTGGTCTATTTTCATATTTTGCATGTCCCTGTCCAGTTATCCCAACACCACTTGTTGAAAAGGCAATTTTCACTTTATTTTATGCTTCTTCCCACTTTGTCATATATTAGTTGACCATAGATTCCTGGGTTTATTTCTAGGGTCTTTGTTTTGTTCCATTGACCTACATTTCTATTCTCATTGCAGTACCAGACTGTTTTGATTGCAGTGGACTTGTAAGATAGTTTGATATCTGGCATTGTGATTCCTCCTACTTTGTTCTTTCTCAAGATTGCTATGACTATTTGTGGTCATTTTGTCACCCTATACATTTTTTAAGTATTTTTTTTCTAGGTCTGTAAAAGATGCCATTGGTATTTTAATAGGTATGGTATTGAATATATAAATTGCTTTGGGTAGTATGGACATTTTAATGATGTTACTTCTTCCCATACATAAACATGGCATATGCTTCCATTTATTTGTATCTTCCTTAGTTTCTTTATTTTAATTACTTTTTAAAAGAGATGTTAATATTTTTAGAGAGAAGGGCAGGAAGAAAGGAAGAAAGAGAGAGAACATCAATGTATGGTTGTCTTTCACCTGCCTCTAGCTACAGATCTGGCTGGAGACCTTGCTTGCAACCTGGTTATGTGCCCTGGCTGGGAATCAAACCAGCGACCTTTAGATTTGCAGGCTGAAACCTATCCACTGAACCACTAGCCAGGGCTTCTTCCTTAATTTCTCCTTTAGTGTTCTGTAGTTTTCCAAGTAGAGATCTTTCACCTCCTTGGTTAAGTTTATTCCTAGGTACTTTATTTTTCTTGTTGCTATAGTAAATAGGATATTTTTTCTACTTTCTATCTTTGATGTTTAATTGGTTGTGTATAAAAATGCTTTCAATTTTTGGATATAGAATTTGTATCCTGCTATTTTGCCAAATGTACATATTAGTTTGAGGGTTTTTTTGTTTGTTTGTTTTATTGTTGTTGTTGTTGTTGTTGTTTTTCAATGTGGATTCTTTAGGGTTTTCTAGGTACACTATCATGTCATCTGCAAATAATGACAGTTTTACTTCCTCTTCTCCAATTTGCATGCATTTGATTGCTTTTTGTGATCTCTGTGGCTATAACTCCCAAACTATGTTGAATCAAATTGGAGGAAGTAGACACCCTTGTCTTGTTCTTGGTCTTCAGGGAAAAGCTTTTAGTTTTTGCCCATTGAGTATGATGTTGGCTGCAGTTTTCTTGTATATGGCCTTTATTATGTTGAGTTATATTCCCTCTATTCCCACTTTGCTGAGCATTTTTATCATAAATGGGTGCTGTACTTTGTCAAATACTTTTTCAGCATCTATTGATATGATCATATGTTTTTTTTTTATTTTGTTTATGTGGTTTATTACATTTATTGATTTGTGAATATTATACCATCCTTGCATCCCTGGGATAAATCTCACTTGGTCATGGACTATGATCTTTGTTATGTATTACTGCATTCAGTTTTCCAATATTTTGTTGAAAATTTTAGCATATGTGTTCACCTGCAATATTGACCTGCAGTTTTCTTTCTTTGTTGTGTCTTGATCTAGGTGAAGGATTAGAATAATACTGGCCTCATAAAAATGTTAGGGAGCCTTCCCTCTTCTTGAATTTTTTGGAGTAGTTTGAGAAGGATAGGAGTTAATTCTTCCCTAAATGTTTGGTAAAATCTGACTGTATAGCCATCCAGTCCAGGTTTTCTTGTGCTGAGAGTTTTTTTAATTAGAGGTTTAATTTCACTAGTTGTTATTTATATCTTCCTTAATTTCAGGTTTTGTGTTCATTCTTGACTCAATTTGGGAAGACTATATGTTTTAAAAATTTTGTCCATTTCACCCAAGTTTTCAAGTTTCTTGTCACATAGTTGTTTGTAGTAATTTCTTATGATCCCTTTTATTTCTGTGGTATCAGTTGTGATTTCTCCTCTTTTGTTTCTGATTTTATTTATTTGGCTGATTTCTCTGTTTTTCTTGATGAGTGGGGTAAAGACTTGTTGAATTCATTTATCTTTCAAAGAACAAGCTCCTGGTTTTTATGAGCCTTTGAATTGTTATTTTAGTCTCTGTCATTTAATTATGCTCTGATCTTGGTTATTTCCTTCCTTCTACTCACTCTGGGCTTTGTTGTTGGTCCTCTGGTTCTTAAAGCTGTAGGGTTAGGTTGTTTCTTTATGATTCTTCTATCCTTTTTAGGTAGGCCCATACCTCTGTAGTTTAGTAGAAATAAATAAACTGACAACATAATAAAAACTGATGGGGTCCACAGGAGATCAGTTATCTTTATTGCTAAGATGAGGATTTCACATGACCTGCTAGTTCCATTTCTAGAGTTCAAACATGGGGTAACTATAGATGGAAACATGGAATCAAAGCTTCTGAGAAGTGTGAAGATGGTTTTGAATTGATGGGTTTAGGTGTGAGAAAATGAGATGGCTGAATTTTGCAGCAGAATTTTATTCATGTTGCTATGAGAAAACAAATCAGACAAATGACAATTGCCTCTTCAAGCATCCACATAGGTACAATCAAATATCCCTTAATGTATTGAAAACTTGAAGTAAACAGATAGGAATTGACTAGTTTTAGGCCTGATTCCTCCATATATCCTCTTCTAAATCTTCATGGTAGATTAAAATCCAGAATAGTGGTTCTCAAACTTTAGTACATGTCAAAATCACCTTGAGCTTGGCTTATGAGAGCTACAGGACTTCTCAGCAACAGAAAGATCATACTTTTAAACCTACTATTAAAGTTAAGCACTGATTAACTACAGGCCAAAAGAGAAAATAATGTACAATTACAAAGCATCCTTCTGATCATTCAAAAATCCAAAAAGACTTTTAATTCCCAGCTCTCAAATCAACTTGTCAATGAATTCATTAAAACTGGGTTTATATTAAGTATTTAAAAACAAGTTCCTCTTCACTCAGAGGATATTGCTGAATGCATCTGATATGCTGACTAAACTCATGCTGATGTTTTACTTTGTCTTTCTTTGCCAAATCTGGGCGTACTTTGGACAACACTACTGTGTACTTTGACTTAAATAATCTCTCAGTTCTTTTCTACATCGGACATAATGATTATGTGATTCTATCTTTTTTTTTTTTTTTTTTTAACAAAGATAGTCATCTAGTGCCATAGACCACAATTTAAATTCAGAAGTCCTTCCAACTTGGACTTATAAAGCAGATTTCTATGAGCTCAGATACTATTTATTTTGCCAGCATGTTACTTCACAACATTTTCTTAGGTCCTCACTTATCTGACACTATATTGAAACAAAATATAGGTATAAAAATCACTACTTGATATAAACAAATGAGAATCATAAAATCTTTCATAGACTTATCATGTCTTACCTCTCATTATCATAATAGCAATTCCATGAAATAAATGACATAAAATTACATATTGTACCTCAAAGACTTTATAAATAATTTATAATAGTGTCTTCATATTACAGTTGAGGAAAGTGAGATCTTAAGTAGGGCATGACTTGCTAAATGTCTTGAAGCTAAATAGTGTCAAATTCAGGACTAATGCTCCCAAACCAGTGCTCTCTTCACTTTATCATACTTTTTCTTATGTATGTAGGAAATATAGGAAACAGGAGATTATATATGATGTTTTAAACTGTACTAATATAGGGTTTACTTATTTTCATACAGATTAAAAATAAAAATTCTGATTGAGAAAATATGTCAATAATAATATACACAAAAAGAATTATGACTCAAATTGTTATTGGACTAGATCAATGTTTTTCATTTGTACAAAACTCAGTATGTTTTAAAATCAATTGTATGGGTCACAACAAGATTTTTAATATTATAAGGTAGAATAGAAAATATCAGAAATCCTCTTATTTAGATGTTTTTTGAAAAATTTTAGTTACATATATGTTTGTATATGTGTGTACTATTATAATATAAATTGCATTGTTCACCATACATGAAATGAAAACTATTTGAAGATCACTGGACTACATGACATGAAGGAGACCCAGAGATTCTCCTGTTCTATACAGAAAAAGAGGATGAATTGTTATGAGAGCCAAAAATATCCTTTCATATTGCAGTTGTCACCAAAGTGGAAGTTTTTGATCTAGCCTCTACTGAAGGAAGACTCTGTTGGGTTTTTCCCTGCACTTCTTTGGTAAAGCTATGCTCATTCAAATAATGCTCAGCTATTCTCTGCCTTCCAAATACTGACTAGGGACTCTTGCATGAATACAGAATGACATCATTACTGCTTTAATAGGCAGCTCATCTCCACTTGACAAGTTTCAAGGAAAGAGCTGACAATAGCAAGATACCTTCCCAGCTGCTAGGAAGAAGCATCACTCAAAAGAGAAAGGCAAACATTGTGCTGAGCAATGGGGCATAGATTTTTTGATGATGGCAAAGAACATTAGAGGAGAGCCACTCAGAGGAGAGCTGAGATCCCCTGGAGCACAAAAAAGCCCTGAGGGAACAAGGCAGAGATGCCATCTACTTGTTTCAATCCTGCTACAGTAATTTATGAGAACATTTTCAGTTTTTCCCCCACTGACTATATGTGTACTTTTCACCCTAGCCCCCTATTTTAACTGCAGAAATGTTGCACAAAACTAGAGATATGGGAAAAACTTTTTAAATAAAGCAGAGAGACTAAGCATATACTTAGGTCTCAATCACAGTTACTAGCAGATGTAACTTTGAAACACCAATTTTGAGTAAATTTTTGCTATAAGTGCTCACAACTTTTACATCAATTATGCATAAATCTTGTTGAGAGACTTTCAAGCGACTGCAACTGGCACAAGAAATTACTGAACTCAGATAACCCGTCTTAATATTAAGTTTTTAGGGTTCTGGCAAGATGGCAGAGGAGTAAGTGGAGCTACACCAATCTCCTCCCAGGTTGCATCTGGAATTACTGTTTTAGAGAAAAAGTCGGCTGGAATTACCAACAGAACACCAGCTGGAAATAAGTCTTACAACCATGGCCAGAACAGAAGAAGCCACTTCATCACAACATGACTGAGGGGTATCTCGGAAACACAAGAGGGCTGGCTGGGCCCCCACCAGAGGCAGCAGCCAAAGGGATGGAGCTGGGGACTCCACTTGAGAAGGGTGAGTTCTGATTCCCCAGCTGGCTTTTCCAGCTGAAAGCAACACAGTGGAGAGTAGAGCAGCATACAGCTGAGATGAGTGGAAAGCCATGGAGTTTCCTGGCCTGTGAGAGCTCTGGAAATAGAAAACTGCTAAGGCAACCACAGCAAAAATACATTGGCACCCACCTACCCTGGGCTCCAGTGAAGGGAGGGCAGAGAGGACTGGAGACATATGGGGAGAGTTTGCTGTGGTGGCTTGGAGGAGAGAAGTGGGGAAGCGGCTTGGGGATCCCGGTGCTGACTCATCTACCAGAACTCAAGCGAACCACACTATGCCAAGTGGCTTCCATATGAGGTGTCCTCATAGCCGAGCCCACTGGAAGCAATCTGCCCCACCCAGCAGTGCCTGAGCCTGGCACCTAGTCACAATTCTTTGATTTACATCTAAATAAATCTTTCCTGCCCTGCCTTGTCTGAGCATAGATATAATAGTTGGCACCTGAAGAGATATTTCTCACTCAGCAGTGCCTGGGCTTGGTACATGAATACAAATTCTCTGATTTACATCTGGGTCAGACAATCAGCCCAACACAGTTGGAAGTGAGCCTTGTGGCTGTGGCTGATGGTGGATTCATTAATTCACAACTGAGTTGGTTTGTCTCGCCCAGTGGCCCCTGGGGCTAGTAGTTGATCAAAACCTCACCGGATTACAATCGAATCTTTCTATCTAACCAAGTGGCCCTTTAGCATGGCAGCTGATCACAGATTCATTGGATTTAAATAGAATCTTTCAGTTGAGCCCAGTTCTACCTGGGCTTGGTGGCTGATCACAGATTCATTGGATTACAAATGGGTCTTGCTGCCTAACCCAGGGGTTCCTGAGCCTGGTGGCTGATCACAGATTCAGTGATTTACATCTGAATCTGTCCTACCAGGCTGTACCTGAGTTAGCAGCTGATTCACTGGTTTACAATTGAACCTCTCTCTCTAGCCCAGCAGGGCGTGGGTTTGGTAGCTGATTCACTGATTTAGAACTGAATTGTTCTGTCACCACAAGCTGCATCTGAGCCTGGCGGTGGATTACAGACCAATAGGATTACAGATGTCAATCTTTCCAGCCCAGCAAATCTTTAGCCTGGCAGCTGATAACAGTCTGGCAGCTGATTGAATTACAACAAAACCTAAAAATGAGGAAGAAAAAGAAATAGTCCATCACCAAAAAAAGGAGGAATCCCCAGAAAGATCACTAAATGAAACAGAGGCAAGCAAATCATCAGTTATAGAATTCAAAATAATGAATGATGATAGAGAAGCTCAATGAGCTCAGCCAGCTTAAAGAAAATTACAAACAGCTCCAGGGGAACTACATACAAATCCAGGAGAGCTGCAAGGAACTTACTGAGAACTACACCAGCATTAAAAAGGGCATAGAAACTATTAGTAAGAGAAAGATGAAATGAAGCATACAATTTCTGAAATGACGAATACAGTAGAGGGAATCATTAGCAAGTTAGAAGAACCAGAGGATCAGACCAGCGAGCTGGAGAACAATGTAGAAAAACATTCCAAGACAGTATAACAGAATGAAAAAAAGGTAAACAAAAATGAAGAGGTTTTAAGAGAACTACAGGACAACATGAAATACAATAAAATGCATATCATAGGGATACCAGAAGGAGAAGAGAAACAAGGAATAAAAAACTTGTTCAAAAAAGTAATGAGAGAAAACTTCCCTAACATGATGATTGAAAATGTTACTCAACTTCAGGAGCACAGAGGGTCCTAATGAAGATCAACCCTAACAGACCCACTCCAAGGCACATTATGATTAAAATGGCAAAATTTAAAGACAAAGAGAAAATCCTAAAAGCATCAAGAGAGAAACAGCAAATAACATATAAGGGGGCTCAAATAAGGCTATCAAAAGACTATTCAACAGAAATAATTCAAGCCAGAAGGGAATGGCAAAAGTTATTCCAAGTAATGGGAAACAAAGGCCTGCAACCAAGAATACTCTATCCAGCAAGGCTCTCATTCAAAAAGGAAGGAGAAACAAGGAGTTTCACAGACAAAAGAAGACTAAAAGCATACACCCCTACCAAACCAGCATTGTAAGAAATGCTAAAAGGCCTGCTTTTAAAAGATGAAAAAACACAGAGAGACAGAGGGGAACATAGGTAAAAAATGGGAAAATGGCAATGAATAAGTATAACTCAATAATAACCTTAAATGTAAGTGGATTAAATTCACAATCAAAAGACCTAGGATAGCTCAATGGATGAGAAAACATGACCTATATATACATATGCTTTCTTCAACTGACACACCTCAGAACAAAAGATGAACACAGATCGAAAGGGAAGGGATGGAAAAAATATATATCAAGCAAATGGAAATGAAAAAAAGGCTTGAATGGCAACACTTATTTCAGACAAAATAGATTTTACCATGAAGGCCATAAAAACAAAGAAGGACATTTCATAATACTTAAGGGAACAATCCATCAAGAAGATATAACTCTGGTAAACATATATGCACCCAATGTAGGATCTCCAAAAATATATAAGAAAAATCTGGCAGGACTTTAAGAAGGATATGGACAGCAACACACTGATAGTAGGGGATTTTAATGCCCCATTATCAACAATGAACAGAACTTCCCAACAAAAATTCACTAAGGATATTGTGGCATTGAACAACATTCAAGAGGAAATAGACCTAACGAATATATATACGGAGCCTTTTACCCCAAAGAAGCAAAATACACATTCTTTTCAAATACACATGGAACATTCTCTAAGATAGACCTCATGGTAGGTCACAAGACAAGCCTCTACAAATACAGGAAAATTGAAATTATACCAAGCATCTTCTCAGATCACAATGGCTTGAAACTAGAAACCAATCTCAAGGGGGAAAAAAAAACAAAAACAATCTAACTCATGGAGACTGAATAACATGCTTTTCAGTAATGAATGGGTTAACAATGAGATCAAAGATGAAATAAAAAAGTTCCTGGAAACAAATAACAATGAATACACAACAGTGTAAAACCTATTGGGCACAGCAAAGGCAACGCTCAGAGGGAAATTTATAGCAATACCTAAAAAGGTCACAAGAAGTTTATACAAACAACTTAACCATAAAGCTGCGAGGACTAGAGGAGCAACAACAAACAAAGCCCAGAGCAAGTAGAAGGAAGGAAATCATCAAGATCAGAGCAAAACTAAATAACTTAGAGAATCAAACTACAATTTGAAGAATCAACAAGTCCAGGAGCTGGTTCCTTGAAAAAATAAAATTGACAAGCCTTTATCCAGCCTCATCAAGAAAGAGAGAGAGAGGACCCAAATAAACAGAATTAAAACTGAAAGAGGAGAAACCACAACTGATACTTCAGAAATACAAAATATTGTTAGAAATTATTACAAACAACTATATGACAAGAAATCTGAATACTTGGGTGAAATGGACACATTTCTGGAAATGTATAATCTACCAAAGCTGAATCCAGAAGAAGCAGAAATCCTCAATAGACCAATAACAACTAGTGAAATTGAAGAAGTAATCCAAAATCTCCCAAAGCATTAGAGCCCCGGACCAGATGGATTCACAGGTGAATTTTACCAAACATTTAAAGAAGAACTAACTCCTACCCTTCTACATATATACCAAAAAAAAAAAAAACCGGAAGAGGTAAGAGTCCCAAACTCTTTCTATGAGGCCAATATTATTCTAATCCCAAGACCAGGTCAAGACACAACTAAGAAAGAAAACTGTAGGCCAATATCTCTGATTAACATAGATGCTAAGATTCTCAACAAAATATTGGCCAACCAGATTCAGCAGAACATTACAAAGATCATACACCATGATTAAGTGGGTTTCATCCCACGGATGCAAGGATGGTACAACATTCGTAAATCAATAAATATAAGAGACCACATCAACAAATTGAAAGACAAAAAGCATATGATCATATCAATAGATGCTTAAAAAGCATTTGATAAAGTGTAGCAACCATTTATGATAAAAACCCTCAGCCAAATAGGAATAGAGGGAGCATACTTCAACATCATAAAGGCCATCTATGAAAAACCTGAAGCCAACATCATACTCAATGGGCAAAAACTAATAGCTTTCCCCCTAAGATCAGGAAAGGGACAATGCTGTCCACTTTCTCCACTTCTATTCAACATCATCTTGAAAGTTCTAGCCATAGCCATCAGAGAAGAAAAAGGAATCAAAGGGATCCAAATTGGAAAGGAGGAAGTCAAATTATCATTATCTGCAGATGATATGATAGTGTACTTACAAAACCCGATAAGCTCCACCAAAACTTACTTGACCTGATAAGCAAATTTAGCAAAATAGCTGGATATAAAGTCAATATTCAGAAATCAAAAGCATTTTGTATACCAATAATGAAACATCAGTAATAGAAGTGAGAAAACAAATCCCATTTACCATAGCAACTAGAAAAATAAAGTACCTAGGAATCAACTTAACTAAGGAGGTAAAAGACCTGTACTCAGAAAACTACAGAACATTGAAGAAAAAATCAAGGAAGATACAAATAAATAGAAACATATACCATATTTATGGATGGGAAGAATTAAAACATTAAAATATCAATACTACCCAAAGCAATCTATAGATTAAATGCAATCCCAATTAAAATACCAATGTCAGACTTCACAGAAATAGAAAAAATACTTCAAAATGTATATGGAGCCCAAAACGCCCACGAATAGCCACAACAATCTTGGGAAAGAAGAACCAGGTAGGAAGAATCACAATACTGGACATCAAACCATGTTACAAGGATACTGACATCAAAACTATCTGGTACTGGCATGTGAATAGACATATGGATCAATGGAACAGAATAAAGAGCCCAGAAATAAACCCAGGACTTTATAGTCAATTAATATTTGACAAAGGGGGGAAGGAACATAAAATCAAGTAAAAACGGTCTCTTCAACAAGTTGTGTTGGGAGAACTGGATAAAAACATGAAAAAAAAAATAAAACTAGACCACCAACTTACACCATACACCAGAATAAACTCAAGATGGATAAATGACTTAAATATAAGCAGTGCTACCATAAAGGTCCTGGAGAAAAATATAGACAGTAAATTTTTGGATATCCTACACAGAAATATGTTCACTGATACTTCACCAAGGGCAAAGGGAATAAAAGAACAAATTAAACAAATGGGACTATATCAAATTGGAAAGTTTCTGTTCAGCTAAAGAAAACACTAGCAAAATTAAAAGGGAACCAACTGTATGGGAAAACATATTTGCCCATGATATCTCAGACAAGGGTTTGATCTCCAAAATATATAAAGAACTAATGCAACTCAATACCAGGGAGACTGACAGCCCAATTAAAAAATGGCCAAAAGAGCTGAACAGACAACTCACTGAGGAAGACATATAAAGGGCCCAGAAACATATGAAAGAATGCTCAACATCACTAACCATCAGAGAGATGCAAATTAAAACTATAGTAAGATAACGTCCCACACCTGTCAGAATTGCAATCATCAACAAATCAACAAACAAGGGTTGGCAAGAATGTGGGACAAGGGGAACCCCGGTGCACTCTTGGTGGGAATGCAGGCTGGTTCAGCCACTATGGAAAACAGTATGGAGTTTCCTTAAAAACCTGAAAATAGAACTGTCTTTTGATCCAGCAATTCCACTACCAGGACTATACCTGAAGAATTCTGAAACACCAATTCATATGAACCTATGTACCCCTATGTTCATAGCAGCGTTATTTACAATAGCCAAATGTTGGAAATATCCTAAGTGCCCATCAGTGAATAATTGGATCAAAAAACTTTGGTACATTTACACAATGGAATACTACGTAGCAGAAAGAAGGAAGGAACTCCTACCCTTTGCAACAACATGGATCAAACTAGAAAGTATTTTGCTGAGTGAAATAAGTTAGTCAGTGAAAGACAAACACCATATGATCTCGCCCATTACAGGACAATAATGATCAAAACAAACAACAAGCAAAACAGAACCAGATATATGAATACAGTGAATAGGCCTTCAGTGGTCAGGGGAACGGGGTAGGGGGGAGGGATAGGTAGAGGCAAAGATGGGGAGCAGCTTAGACAAGAACCTAGTATAAAGGAACCATGGACATGGAC
>PVIW01015753.1:0-18755 GCA_004026585.1 Noctilio leporinus | reverse complement strand
TTAAAAAAAGAAAAGAAATGAAACTAGACCACCATCTTACATTACACACCAGAATAAACTTCAAACATGAGCCATGCCACCATAAAAGTCCTAGAAGAAATCATAGGCAGGAAAGTTTTAGGTATCCCATGCAGCAATATTTTCACCAATATTTCTCCTAGGGCAAGGGAAATAAAGGAACAAGTAAACAAATGAGACTACACCAAACTAAAAAATTTCTGGTCAGCTAAAGAAAACATCAACAAAATGAAAAGGGAACCAACTGTATGGGAAAACACATTTGCCAATGATACCTTACATAAGGATTTGATCTCTAAAAATATAAAGAAGTTACATGACTCAACACCAAGAAGAAAACCCAATTAAAAAATGGGCAGTCCTGGCTGGTGGCACAGTGGATAAGGTGCTGGCCTATGAACCCAAAGGTCGCTGGTTCGATTCCCAGCCAGGGCACATAATGAGGTTGCAGGCCAGGTCTCCAGCCAGGTTCATAGTTGGAGGCAGGTGAAAGGCAACCACCATACGTTAATGTCTCCCTCCCTCTCTGCCTCTCTCCCTTCCTTTTTAAGAATAATAATAAAATCTTTTTTAAAAAATGGGCAAAGGACCTGAACAGACACTTCTCCATGGAGAACATACAGAGGGTCCATAGGCACATGAAAGGATACTCAACATCAGTAGCCATCAAACAGATGAAAATTAAAACCACAGTGAGATACCACCTCACACCTGTCAGGATGAAAATCATTAACAAAGCAATAAACAACAAGTGTTGGTGAGGATGTGGAGAAAAGGGAACCCTAGTGCACTGTTGGTGGGAATGCAGGCTGGTGCAGCCAATACAGAAAACAGTATGGAATTTCCCCAAAAAGCTAAAAATGGAACTCCCTTTTGACCCAGCAATTACACTGCTAGGATTATACCCAAAGAACCCTGAAACACCAATTCAGATGGACCTATGCACCCCTACGTTCAACGCACTATTTACAATAGCCAAATGCTGGAAACCACCTAAGTGCCCATCAGTGGACGAATAGATCAAAAAACTGGTACACTTATACAATGGAATACTACACAGCAGAAAGAAAGAAGGCTCTCCTACCTTTTGCAACAGCATGGATGTAACTGGAGAGTATTATGCTTAGTGAAATAAGCCAGTCAGTGAAAGACAAAAACCACATGACCTTACCTAACACAAAAATCTAATGGACATAACGAATGAACAAAACAGAACCAGAGTATTGGAAATGAAGAACAAACTGACAATGACCAGAGATAACAGGGGAGGGAAAGAAAGGGGGAAAGAACAGGAAGAGTTTAGTTAAGGAACCAGTATAAATGACCCATGGACATGGACAAGGTTGGGACTGACTATGGGAGATGGGATGGGGTGGGTGGGGCAGGGGATACCAATGGAAAGAAATATGGGACAATTGTAATAAAATAATTAATAAAAAAAGAATAATCTACAAAAAAAAAAAGTATGGCTATAATTAGTAAATCAACAAACAAGTGCTAGAGAGGATGTGGAGAAAAGGGAACCCTGGTGCAATGTTGGTGGGAATGCAGACTGATGCAGCCACCATGGAAAACAGTATGCAATTTTCTCAAAAAACCAAAAATGGAACTGATTTTTTTACCCAGTGGTTCCACTGCTGTGAATACACCCTAACAATCCTGAAACACCAATACCAAAGAATTTATGCACCCCTATGTTCATAGCAACACTATTTATAATAGTCAAGTGCTGGAAGAAGCCTAAGTGCCCATCAGTGGATGAGTGGGTAAAAAACTGTGGTACATTTACACAATGGAATACTACACAGCAGAAAAGAAGACAGTACTTCTACCTTTTGTGACAGCATAGATTTACCTAGATGTTATTATGCTAAGTGAAATGAGCCAGTTGGTGAAAGACAAGTACCATATGATATCACTTATAAAAGGAATCTAATAAAATAAACTAACAATCAAAATAGAAACAGAGACATAGAAACACAGAACAGACTGACAGGAGGCAGAGGGGAGCGAGGAGGGGGATAATGGTGGAAAAAGGGGAAGGGACTAGTCAAAGAACATATACATGTGAATGATCCACAGACTGGGACAATGGTGTGGGGATTGACTGTGGGGAGGGGGGATGGGATAAGCAGAGGACAAAAGGTAAAAACTGGAACAACTATAATAGAAAAACAATAAATAAAAAATAAAAATGTTTAAATATATAAGTATACTTGTTATTATATGTACTTATATAAGTAATGTTTCAAAATCTAGGCTTGTCTAATTTTTACATTTTAGTATAAAAAAAATGACAAATTCGAACTCTAACCTCTTTTATTTATTTATTTTTCTAACGTCTTTTAAAAGGCTACTTCATTATTAAACCTTCGGTAGACTGAGCAACTGCCTGTGAAACAAAGGGTCACTGGTTCAATTCCCAGTCAGGGCACATGCCTGGGTTGCAGGCCAGGTCCCCAGTTGGGGCACGTGAGAGGCAACCACACATTGATGTTTCTCTCTCCCTCTCTTTCTCCCTTCCTTTCCCTCTCTCTAGAAAAAAATAAGTAAAATCTTTTAAGAAAAGAAAAGAAAACCTTATTAATCCATCAAGCTTTAAAATGTGATGATCAACTAAATCTGCTATTAAGGTGAAAAGTATAAATAAATGACACATATTCTAAGGGAAACCTATTATTAATGAAATACCAAAGTATAAATAAATACTTAATAATAAATACCCAACCCAGAGCACTTTACTTTTATGAAATATCCAGGTAAGTATTATCATCTTCTAAATAAACACAACAGAAAATCTCAAAGGCTTTTTCTCTTCTCAATAATTGCTAGCTCTACATCACTGAGAGAATTACATTAAATAAATGTATCTGCTGCAGATCTCTGTATACTTTTCCTCTGGGACCTAAATCCACCTGGAATACACCATTATTTTAATTGGGAAAACAAAAGATTTTTGTTTATAGAGTTTTTCCTTTCTCTATATTTTTACTAACAGCCAAAGCAAAAGCATAAATACGTATTTGCCATTAACTTTATTTTAAACTTCATTTTCTCATTTCACATAATTTTTATTGTGACATTAGGATTTAAAAGTTAATAATGAAACTCATTTCCCACACACTATGATTAAATATTTTCATTCTTAAATTGAAAAATAAAACAAATTAACACTTTTAAATTTAATATCTTTATCTTAATTTTTACAGGATTGAAATAGAAAATCTACAGCTGTTGATCTCACTGTCAACTGCTATGGGGATTTAATCATACTCCTTTAAATTAAAATCCTACTGTCAGAAAAGCACTAGCCAATCTGCCAAGCAGCACAAGATTAAATGGATAGGGTCTGAAAGAAATCAACTTCAGCAACAACACCAAAAACAAACTTTATAGCTCTGGCTTGTGGCATAGTGGATAAGGTTCTGGCCTGCAAATCCAAAGGTCACTGGTTCAATTCCCAGCCAGGGCACATAACCAGATCTCCAGCCAGGCCCATAGCTGGAGGCAGGTGAAAGGCAACCACACATGGATGTCTCTCTCCCTCTCTGCCTCTCCCCCCCACCCCTAAAAATAATAAAATTTAAAGAAAAAAAGAAATAAACTTTAACAAACTTTGGTTCACTTTCTTAAAAGTTTTCACAATTATAGGGTATTCATCAAAACACCTTTTCCAATATTACAAATCATAGGTCCTCTTATCCAGCACCTTTCAACTTTTTTTAATCACTGGGACGTCTTAAGGAAAAGCGTTCCCTGTATAACATATTCCTGTTGAGTATGCCTGAAGTGTTTTATAACTGATACACAGCTACTGGGACTGTAAATTATGAGAACTTACCAGCCATAACTCTAGTTTTTTCTCAGGTTGATTCAAGACATACCAACTTTGCAACATCGTGGTCCGGTCTCTATAATTTTGTAAGTGAATCACCTGAGGCCAGACAGGGTAAGCAACATATTCAAGAGCACCACAAGGTGAAATCATCAGAGACAGAGCATGTACTCTATCTCAGATGTTTTCTTTCCAATCTCCAATTTGTTCAGTTATAGTATGCTTCCCTCTAAATTCACTACTGAGGGACAACTGAGTTAGGACAGAATATGAGTTATTATATACTGGGGAATTTTCCAGGTTCCTAGAGCTTAACTCTATAAATACCAAAACTTTAAAACGTTATGAATCCTTTTTGATAGAAATCGTCCAACAGTGAAAAGGCACAAATCCTGATTTCTTTGGATGTTCCAGTGAAATGGCTCTGACATTCTAAGGACCAGATCATGTGCCTCATGAATATTTTCCCTTTAATGCTTCTGGTCTTCCTTGTATTAATTTTGGATCCCTCAGTGAACTCCACCACTTTACTGTACTCATTCAATTACTACTTCATTACCAGGAGAAAATGAAAATAGTGACATTGCAGAGTCAGTGGTAGAAGAAGGTGTATTTAAAATGGCAGATGAGAGAAAAAAATAAAATAATAAAGTGGCAGAGAAAAAGTGCATTATTTTCCAGACTTCTTAACCATTATTTCTACCAGTTACAGTATTACAACATTACAGCCCACTTATCTACACAGACCTTTGGCCTCCACATTAGGAGGCAAAGGCTACTACCTTCTGCTGTCATTTCTTGCTACTGTCCATGTGTTATCACCAAATAATTCCCTTATCCTCAACATTCTATTCAACAAAATAACAAGAACCAACTTATTTACTGGGCTTACAAAAACATGTCAAGAGGTGGGATTGACTTTGAGGGGAGTGGGTGGACGGGGAGGGGGACAGAGGGAAGCAGGGGGATGGATGTAATACAACAATTAAAAAATAAAAAAACATGTCAAAATACATTAAAGAAAGTCCAAATGAATACTTGAAGAATTCCCCTTTTACAATATACATGTATATAGGCATGAACTCAGATTTAGTTACACAGGATATTTTTGTTTTTTGTTTTGTTTTGTGTTATTTTCGCTTCTGAGTTCTGATAGTTCTTTCTGATTTCTGGGTGAGTGACTTCTGGAAAAGTCAGTAAAATGTCTGAGATATTGTAATTGTCTCTAAGTCTGTTTCATGTGAACCCTATAAAAATTCCTCAAAATAAAGTGCTTACAATCAGTAGTGACCTAAAACTGAGCCTTTAACACTCTAAACCAGTGCTTCCCAAACTTGAATGTTCCTACAATTCCCTTGGAAAACTTGTGACAATGAAGATTCTGACTCACTAAGTCTGAGGTTAGGCCCAGGATTTTGCATTTTTAATCAACTGACATGTGATGCCAAGTATTCTAGCTCCACATTCTACACTGTGAGTCACAGAGCTACAGAACACATGCCATTTTTCCCTCCCTCCTTCTGTCTCTAAATCCTCATTCCCCTGTTTTTTCCTTTTCTTACTTTATCCTTTTCCTTGCATCAAGTCTGCCAAAAGTAGCCACAGTAACTGTTTAGCCCTGTATATAGCCCTTGGAACAATAAAGGTTCCCAATCTGTAACATAAGCTATAAAAATCAGAGTGCAGAGGGTTCACATTTAGAGAAAGTTAGAAAGGTTCCCTAAATGTGATAAAAATAATATAACTAATATAGGTGATATAATTTATTTTGATATATTTCTTAGCAATAAAACAATTTCCTTCTTAATAGACAGTAAAAGCCTATTATTCATTTGAAGAGTCAAAACATTCAATAACTGAGCTAATTATAACCAGAATAAAGGTACTTGCACTAATCCTTATAAACTGTTAATGGTCTGCTCTAAAATTATTAGAAATTCTGCTACCAAGTATACCCAATTCTCAAGAGACCAGCTTTCTAGTGAATTAATACTGGAACATATATGCCTTTATATATAGCCTTATATATAGTCTTACATAAATTTTACTTATAGCTGCATTGTTATATCAAATGGCACATAAATCTAATAGGAATGAGCCCTTTAATATACTAAATGCTAGCATTCATAAGACAAAAGAAATGTTCTCACCAAAAGACTGTATGCACCTAATCAACAAGCAGTAGTCTCATTTTACAGTGGGGAAACCTGAAGCATATTCAGGTTACACAACTAAGTGAGCACAGAGCAAATAGAATATGAAATGCCTAACTTTAAAACCTACCTTACATTCATTACACACTACAAGTCAAACATAGTTAAACTTCCTTTTAGGTACAGGAACTAATTCTTTAAGTCAAGTCAAAATTTTGTAAAATAGCTGGCTTCTCAGTAACACTTAGAAATACGGTTTCTATATAACATTAGTCTCCTGCCAATACAATGAACAACAAGCAGTTAAGTGGAATCCAATTCTGTGGTGTAGTTTTCTCACACCATTAAGCCAGACAACAGTGCATTCTAGTGGACAAAGAAGGGCATAATCAGAAATGTTGTAGGCACTCCAGACTGTAACTATTAAAATTTAGAATCTAATAAAAATTATAAATAAAATATGAATTGTTCTAGACTAACAAAAATTTGCATTTAAGATTAAAATGAAGATATAAGAAAAACATATTACCCAAAAGCTCCAGTCACCACTCCAGTTATGTAAATGTGGCCCCTGTTTTTTAGCTGATGCAATATTATTCTCATCCACAACTGGACTAGAATGTTCCTCTAATTCTTCCTGTGACTCAGTGGCAAAATTTGAATCCTCTTCGTTAATTACCTGGAAATAAGTATCAATCATTTAAAATTACTTATTGAAAAATATCCATTTTAAAAAGAGTTAATGTTCAAAATATGTAAATTAACTTAAAAAGGACAATAGTTAAGCTTTTAGAAAACAGTAATGAGTATGCTTTTGCTCCCATACTTCATACAGTTAGGTGTGCACCAAGTATTTTCCAGCTACTACTAGTTGTTGGGTAGTTTATTTGGCACTAAGTATTCAAAAGTAAATAAGACCAAGTCCTTAGTCTCCAGTAATTCGGTCAGCTTGAGGAACAACTAACCAGTTAAAAAAAAAGAAGAAGAAGAAGGGAGTGACAATTAGTTCAACCTCTTTGAAGAATAATGTTCAATGCTTAGTAGAGCCTTTTATGGGTATATATATATACTACAACCCAGCAATTTAATGAGCACATGGAGTCAGCAATGTTTGTAATACTAAAAAAGTGCAAATAACCTTACTAGCCATTGGTAAGGAAATTGTTAAATTAATTCTGGTTTATTAAAACAATGGCATTAAAATAAGTGAATCAGATGTCTCAACCAGGCATTAGCCCCCATCTATAGAGTGCTCAGGGGAACAGTTACACCCTATGCAAGAAGTGGGCCCATCAGGTAGTCTCTCATGAAAGGGCAGCCATTATGGACTCAAAAAAAAAAAAAGAGGAAAGGAGGAGGAGGAGGTGTAGAGGCAGAGGGGGAGCAGCTAAGGTAAGAGGACACAGCTCTTAAATACCTCTGCTGCTGCAGCTGCTGCCACCTATTCTGTTTATCATAAATCCTTATCCTCACAGTTACAGGGAAAAGCTCCCATGGCACCCATGTTTCATAGCTGAGTTTGTAACCCTCCAGTACAGGGTTAATTCAAACTCAACCTAATCTTGGCATTCTTAAACTCTATCAAGTAATCATGCTAGCACGGGGAAGCAACTAACCCATAATGTTCATAAGTTGTCCACAGGCTTCTGATGCAAGAAACTATCTCCTCAGCTCCATACTATATGCCATGAGAGCAGCAAGTACCGCCAGTATACTGGACTCCCCCAGAAATAAGGCCTGTAACCCTCCATTCCCAGGGGCTAGTTAGGCCTTAGGTCCTGAACACCTCCCTTCTATAAAACAGAACCAAATCTGAGCCCTATGCTATATCCTGCCTGCAGGGGGACACAGCCTTCCCTGTCCTCATTCCCTTATCAGATGTCATGGTGTTGGAAGAGGCCACCTCTCTTCTAAACCCCTTGATTACCCGGGGAGCAACTTGGGTTCAACTGAATAAACAGCAATAGCAGTTTGTACTCTTCAAATTCCTGTTTGAAGTTTAATGGACAAACCTGCTGTTCCATGGACAGCATCACTGCCCTGGCCCATGGTGAAACCCACTGGAGACCTACTGCTTTTTATCCCTTAACCAGGACGTCCCTGATAAAGGAAAGAACCCAAGGGTCAGCACAACTGGCTGAACTCACAGTCAACTTAACAGTAAATCCTCTGGTCAACAATTAGAACCATCTGAATATTTTTACAGACTCCTGGGCCATTGCCTAAGATCTGCACCGTGTGGGGTAAAGAACTCTGGTGCTTCCCAAACACAATATAAATCAAGGTCACACATGTTTCTACATATATTAAAACCACAATAAAAGCTTTCGCCAAAACACTCCTCATCCTCATCAGAGTTCCAAACATTACTCATAATGACCAAGGCACTCATTTTATTTCTCAAAATACACATCACTGGGATGTTGAACACGACATTCAATGGGACTTTCATCTTCCTTACTAGCTTCGCTGTAGGTCTCACAGATAGCCATGATGGCTTACTTAAACAAGTTCAAATGCAGCTAAATGAAAAATGGTATTTTTACCTCTTCCATCAAACACCAGGGGTGAATTATAATAATTTTTGTTTATGTTTGCCAGCTGACAGCTTTTAAACCTCATCTCCTCTTCTGTCCCTCAAATAGGCATGTTGGTAAGAAAGCCTGGGAGTTTTCCCTTTGGTGTGGGCAAGAGAGAAACCAAGCAAGGAACCCACACACCAACCCTTCCTCCTAACCACAATAAAAACCTGACGCCAGCCTCCTTTCCTTGCCCTTTCAAGTCATTTTAGATCTGCTTCAGAAGACGGCCTTGTTCTTCTCTTTTCATTATGTGAGTATATAAGTAATACGCTTTTATATGTAAGTAACAAACCTCCTTATACCTTCATGGTGTATGTGGCATCATCAGTTTCTATACCTGAATCAAATTTTGGATGGGAGTCCATTCTGGCTTTGTAGAGGGGCCACCAAGGAATCCCATCTCTCTAACTTATTTTGCAGTGTGGTGATTAACTCACTCCATCTCTCTAAACCTCTTTTCTCCACCCTACAGCAAGGGTAGTAATTCTCTTCAGTCCAGACAATAAGCTAATAGAGAGCATATCACGTCTGTGTTGCCCACCATCTTAACACAGACCCCACACACCCTATGACAGACACATGCTGAGCTGGGCCAAAGTACATTTACAGTTGTGAGTACACAAACAGTTTATTCTTCCATACTTATTTGTATCACTTGTCTTACTATTATTTCTTACCCTTACTTTTGATTTATCTTTTAGGTAATGATAGCAGGTAATTTAACTTACTTTGCCCACCACTGTAGTTGAATGAGTAACTGATTAGGTTCATGAATATCTACCTTGACTATTTCACAGTAATGTGTTGAGAATCAATTGAAATAGTACATTCATCATTTGTTCATTCAACAATTATTTGAGTGCCTTCACCGTTTTTGCAAACTGTAAAATGCTACTCAAAAGTTATTGCGCTGACTGTAATTCTCTAAAAGTAAAAATGTACACAACACTAATGTAAAAATAATGAAGTGTTCAGAAATACAGGTAGTCTGCAACAAAAGTAGGCTTTCACTCTGACTATCAATCAAGTCCATCTGTTTACCAAAGAAGGTAGTAAACAAAACTAGTTGAAACCAAAGGCATGGTTGATGGCACCGTGATTTACACGCTCTAGTCTGAGCCCTTTAATCAAGAGACAATAAGGGGCAAGGGTGCGACTGGACCACCGCGATATTGGTCAGAATCGTGACAATGGAGCCCGAGTCAACGGGACCCGAGGCGGAGACACCTGGAATAGGACAGACAGGTCAGGACCAAATTCCCGCACTCCACGCCCACAGAGAAGCAGACCTGCCCACCGTGGCCCAGAGGGGAGAGCCTCGCAGGAAGCACAGGGAACCGTTTCCTCGGTAACAACTTTCCACATGACTCCAAACAACGCCCAGAAAAGGGAGAGCAGAAATGAATTACCATAACGTGAGAGGGTTCAAACCACCATCGCAAGAAAACTGGTAAAACGCCGTTTGGGAACCCGACCCAGCAAGGCGCCACTTACCTGGCGGACAGTCAGAGGGCCCTCCATCTCGGCTCCCTCCGCCGCCCGCTGCGGTACCGCGCACGCGCCCCCCGAGGGGAGGGGGCGGCCAACCGCGCACCCCGCGCCCACCCCGGTGCTCCTCCCGCCTCCCCGCCTCCCAGGGCTTCGTCGGGTCCTGGCCGGCACGCCTCGCGCCCTCTGGCGGCAGTTGAGTGCCCCCTACCATTCGCCTGCTCCGCCGGTAATGTTGATTTGTTAAGTCTGGAAGTCAGTCTAAACTAAGAGTCTAAATGAGCCTACCTGTCCTTACCTACCTGCCAACCTCCAATTCCTGTACCTACCGTGAAGTGGCTTCCAGGCACAAGTTGCTCCTCACAAAGCCCATCCTCTGTTCCAATACATACCCTGGTCCAACAAGCTCAAAAGTGGGTTGCATGACAAAACCTTGTTTCTTGAATTCTTTCCTTGAAGTTACTGACAAAAAGTATTGCCAATCCTGATTCTCTGATATGCAGCTATAAAGGACATTGTAGAACAATTGGGGAAGATTGAATATGAAATGTATATTAGAGGTAGGTCTTTTTAAAACAATGACTTGGATGGATACATTTATATTCATTTATAGATAATTAATACTTTATGATTATGTTGGGGAATATATGTATTATTGGAAAATTTGTGCTCAAGTATTTTAGAAGTGAAGTATTATGATGTCTACAACTTGATTGCAAATGTTTCCACAAAGATAGATGCCACAGAGGGGCCAGACTCTTAGGAGGTTTGGAAGTTCCCCCTTCTCCTGCGTATTCTTTTCTCCACGCCTCCCAGGCCCCTGCGTAGGAAGAAGAAAATGATAGAAACCATTGGGAAGAACAATATACTGGATATGCAGTTGGAAAAAACTAGCTGTTTATTAAAAGAAATGCAAACGAAGGAGGTCTCACTTAAAGAAGAATGTGCTACACTTCATAATATGATAAAAGGGCTACAACAGACTTGAATATCAACATAATTTGAAAGGTGAAAATGAACAACTGAAAAGAAATGCTAACCTTATGAAAGAAAAGTTGAAATCTCATGAACAGGAATATAAGAATAATATTGCCAAACTTATGAATGAGATGAAACTCAAAGAAGAAGGACACAAAATAGAGATAAAGAAACTTTATCAGGATATGCATAGAAAAGTTGAATTAAATGAAGAAAAGAATAAAGAACTGATAGAGAAAATGGAGGTGGAAATTTCAGCGTTAAATGCAAAGTTAAGAATTCAAGAAAAAGAAAAACAAAATGAAATAATCAAACTTCAACTAGAGTTTAATGCCAAGCTAGCAAGAGTTCAAACCAAATCAAAACCATATCCAGATTCTACAGTTTTGCCACAGAGTATCTACAGAAGGAAGCTTCAACATCTTCAAGAAGGAAAAAACAAGGAGATTGCCATTCTTCGTAACACCATTCATGATTTAGAGCAACGCCTCTCTGTTGGCAAAGATTCTCACCTTAAACATAGACAGTTTTAAGTAAATTCATTTGCTAGTTAATTTCTTTAAAAGCAGTTGAAATTTTACTTCTATTGTCAATATAACATACTGCCTTAAATAATAATGAAAAAGACCACTTTAAACTTTTTAAATTGTTTATTGAAATAAATCCATACTTTGGCCTACAAAAAAAAAAAAAAGATAGATGCCACAGACTGAATGCACCACCCCCAGCGCCCCCCCACCCCACCCCCTCCACTCATGTTGACACATAATCCCCTTTCTCCATGTGAGGGAATAGTGAGAAGACTGCATTCTACCAGTAGCATGTGGCTCTCACCAGACACCACATCTGCTGCTATCTTGATCTCAGACTTCCAGACTCCAGAATCCTGAGAAATAAATGTTTAAACTGCTGGGTCTATGGGATTTTTCATATACCAGCCTGAATAGATAGAATTAGAAAGATGATAGATAGATAGGTAGATAGATAGATAGATGATAGATAACAAAATATTAACAATTCTTACACCTTTGTGGAGGGTGCAATACCACTGTTCAATGACTCTTTTTCTATTTTTGTATGTTTGAAAATAATCATAATACAATGATGGGGAGGGAGAGTCAAACATAAAGTCAGATATAGAATGTATTTTTTAAAATATATACTACATGCTAAATGTCAAATTACCTAATAATATATTCAAGAAAGGATAGATTCTTGTCCTGCAAAACTTAGCATAAGCTGTGTTTTTCTTTATTCTGTGTACAAAAACCGGCTGAAGAAAAAACGATTGCCTATTCTTTGAACAGGAAGCCATACCAAGAATTCCTATTGTACTTTGAACTGAAAGAGGTTAATATTGCCAGTATCTTTTTTTTTTTTAAGATTTTATCTTTTATTTATTACAGAGAAGGGGAAGGAGAGAAGAAGAAAGGGAGAGAAACATCAATGTATGGTTGCCTTTCACCTGCCTCCAGCTTCAGACCTGGCTTGCAACCCAGTTATATGCCCTGGCTGGGAATTGAACCATAGACCTTTGTGTTCGCAAGCTGGTGCCTTATCTACTGTGCCACCAGCCAGGGCGCCAGTATCTTTTGAATGGTTCAAGCTGAATGTGGTCATCATGTAAAGCATTTTTAAAGTATTTCAATTTTTTAAAAATGTATTACAAATTCAAGCTTACAGAAAAGTTGCAAATATGTTACAACAATCTTTTCCCTGAACCATTTGACAACAAATGGTCAACTCTGAATACTTTAGTGAATGTTTCCTACGTACAAGGACATTCTCCTAATGTATAAAATAAAATATATTTTTAAAATTATAATATGACCAAAATTGGGGAATTAACTTTATATCACTACCTTCTAATTTTCACACCCCATTAAAGTTCCACCAATTGTCCCAATAATGTCCTTTATAGCAAAAGAATCTAGCTCCAAATCATGATACAATTAGTTGCCGTATCTTCCTCAGTGTGCAAGATTAAATGCTACCCACCAAGCAGACCTACTCCTCATATATCCCACCTTAACACACCTTGCTCAGCCATCACGGTGCCTACATTCTACACCCTCCTCACCATGCTCGGGTTCTAAAACCGCTCTGAATGTCACCCCTGCTAGTTTAAATTATTTGTAAGGGCTAAAAAATTACACTTATCTGACAAAGGAATATCCTGAGGTAGGGCTGAGCAAATAACTATTCTGGTTTTAGACTCAACTTACAATAAATGACATTTTTACTAATCTAATTTTTAGGAAAAAGAAGTTGGATAATAGAATTGAATATCAAATCTCTGAAAAAGTAAAGATGCTTATGTTAAAAGCAATAGAAGATAAAAAAGAAAAATGAACGATTTCTACTAAGATGACAAATTCCAAAGGTAAAAGCTTACACATTTTAACAGCCCTGGCTGGTGGCACAGTGGATAAGGTGCCAGCCAGTGAACCCAAAGGTCACTGGTTTGATTTCCAGCTAGAGCACATAACCAGATTACAAGCCAGGTCTCCAGCAAGGTCTGTAGCTGGAGGCAGGTGACAGGCAATCATATGTTGATGTTTCTCTCCCTCTCTGCTTCTCTCCTTTCCCCTCTCTCTGAAAATGATAAATAGAATGTTTTTTTTTTAATTACACATTTTAAAAAGACAAAGACTTGGTACCTTTAAGTACATAGAAATTTATTTAACAATTTAAGACACACAGTAATGTGGATGGACCTCAACATAATGTATTAAAAATAATACAGTAAAATTCAGTTTATAAAACTTCAAAATCTATACAACCAAACATTATACTGCAAATACAGTTAAAATATGTATATAATAAAACTCTAAGATGAAGCAACAAGTTAGAAGCACAAATTTCCCTTTGAGAGAGAAAGGTGTTAGAATGAGGGAGGTGCATACAGAACTTCAAAACAGACTATGGATATAAAGTTGTTTGTTATATAGTCATTCTGGAAACCTTATGTATGTTTTATATTCATTCTATTATGTAATTGTTCTATCTACTCAATATTTAAGAAAAGTAACTTTTAAGATAAGACCCTTCATAGATAAAAATAAACAAAGAACATGAGTAACCAACTTTGTCAGTGAGACAAAACAAATGGAGTAACAATTGTCTGCATTCAAGTTTTGGCTCCACTACATACTAGCAACTCCCCTGATGTCTTTTTGCCCATGTCCTCATTTGTAATTTAGAAATAGCAACAGTACAGTATTAGACTGCTAGGGCTGCTATAACAAAATGCCACAGACTGGGTGTCTTAACAGAAATTTATTTTCTCACAGTTGTGGAGGCTAGGTGTTCATTGCCAATTCGATTAGTGGTAAGGACTCTCTTCCTGGAGGGCAAGTGGTGCTTTCGTGCCATTTGTTCACATGGCATATGCTCTTTGATACCTCTTCTTATAAAGACATTAATCCTACTGGATGAGAATCCAACCTATGACCTCATTTAAGTCTAAGTACTTCCTGACTTTAAATAGAGCCACACATGAGTGAGGGCTTTGACATATTAATTTAGACAGAACTCAAACATCCAGTCCATAAGTACTAAGTAATAATGGACTCAAACGTGAAGTTCTGTATCAAATAGCAAAGCCTTTAGTATAGAGCAAATTTTCAATTGCCATTTTTCTCTTTTTAGTAGATAGTGATCAAAATATACATAACCCTGGCTAGTGTGGATTAAGTGCCAGCCTGTGAACCAAAAGGTCACCAATTCAATTCTCAGTCAAGTTGTGGGTCAGATCCCCAGTTGGGACATGCATAAAATATTTTTTTTTTTATTACTTTTTGGGGCCCTGGCTGGTGGCTCAGCGGATAAGGTGCCGGCCTGTGAACCCAAAGGTCGCTGGTTCGATTCCCCAGCCAGGGCACATAACCAGGTTGCAAGCCAGGTCTCCAGCCAGGTCTTTAGCTGGAGGCAGGTGAAAGGCAACCATACATTAATGTTTCTCTCCCTCTCTGCCTCTCTCCCTTCCTCTCACTCTGGAAATAATAAATAAAATCTTTTTGAAAATTTTTAAAAAATACTTTTTTGTCCTGGCTGGTGGCACAATGGATAAGGCACCAGCCTGCGAACCCAAAGGTTGCTGGTTCAATTCCCAGCCAGGGCAGCATAACTAGGTTGCAAGCCAGGTCTCCAGCCAGGTCTATAGCTGGAGGCAGGTGAAAGACAACCATACATTGATGTTTCTCTCCCTTTCTTCCTCTCTCCTTTCCCCTCTCTCTGAAAAGTAATAAAATGTTATTTTAAAAGTAAATAAGTAAAAATAAAAATACTTTTTAAAATGCATATTTAGGCCCTGGCCAGGTAGCTCAGTTGGTTAGAACATCATCCCAATATACCAATGTTGCAGATTCAATCCCTAGTCAGGTCACATACAAGAAGCAACCAACGAATGCATAAATAAGTGAAATAACAAATCAATGTTTCTCTCTCCCTTTCTCTCAAATCAATAAATTAAAAAATTAATGCATATTTAAACTGAGAAACCATTTATTTTATTTATTGTTTTTAGAGAGAGGGGAAGGAAGGGAGAAAGAGAGGGAGGAAAACAATGATCAGTTGCCTCTCTCATGCCCCCAACTGGGCACCTGGTCCACATCCCAGGTATGTGCTCTAACTGGGAATCGAACCTGTGACCCTCTGGTTCACAGGTGTTGTTCATTCCACTGAGTCACATCTGCCAGGGCAAGAAACCATTTTTATATCTCAGTTGAGTGGTGGTATAAACTGATACCTAATAAGTCCTTTTCTGGGAATCTATACTACTAAAAAATAATTCTTTATTCACCAAATGTTCTCTGCAGCCTTTCTTATATTTGTAAAATATAGAAAGTAAATATCCAAAAAATGACAAAATATGGAAATAGTATTAAGGCAATTACAGTATATTTACTCAGAGGAAACTTATGAAGCCATTATATGTTTCAGACTTACTATCTGTGAAGTCACTATTTGATTTTGGCAGAATTAAAAACTTAGATTTCCACCCTGGCTGGTAGCACAGTGGATAAGGCACCGGCCTGCGAACCCAAAGGTCGCAGGTTCGATTCCCCAGCCAGGGCACATAACCAGGTTGCAAACCAGGTCTTCAGTCAGGTCTGTGGCTGGAGGCAGGTGAAACGCAACCAAACATTGATGTCTCTCTCCCTCTCTGCCTCTCTCCCTTCCCCTCCTTCTAAGAATAATGAAATAAAATCTTTAAAAAAACAACAACAACAACAACAAAGCTTAAATTTCCTAAACTTAAAATATAAAAATGATGATAAGCATCTATGTAAAATGTGAGACTGAGATTTTTATAGGGCTAAGCTTGACTGCATGCTAATTTATTTCTGTTTAATCAGGCACAAAAGTGGTACTATATTAATAAGCTTTGACACATTTTTACTTTTGGTCTCTATGCACCACTGTATTGAAGCAAAAAGACTGAAAATGCTTTGTAATTATTAATTCAAAGTGATACATTGAGCCCCTGTATGGGTTATGCACTGTTCTGAGAACTGGAAATGGATGGATAGGTAGATTTTTAAAAATCCCACCCACATAGAGCTTATATTCTAAAGTAGGACAACAGGTAATAGGTAAAATTATACCTATGTGAGATGGAGGCAATAACTGTGGAAACACATAAAACAAGGAAGGAAGAGGAAGATTTTGAATAAGGAGGTCATGGGCCTGACTGGTGTGGCTCAGCTGGTGCAAAGCAAAGAATCAATGAGTGATTCAATTCCTGGCTGGGGCACATGCCTGAGTGGCCGGTTTGATCTGAGGCAGGACATGTTCAAGAAACATCTCTCTCATATCATATTTCTCTCCCTCTCTTTCTCCCACCCTTCCCCTCTCTCTAGAAATAAATGAATAAATTAAAATAAATTTAAAAATTTTTTAAAAGCACAAAAATAATAACCATTTTTAAGGAGGTCATGGAGAGCTTTACCGTGAAGGCAATGTTTGAATAAAGCCATAAGGAAAGAAAGGAATATACCACCTAGATATCTGAGATGAGGGGTTTGTAGACAGAAGGATGAGTAAGTTCAAAAGCCTCTGGGGTGGGAGGCTGCCTGGCCTGTTTGAAGAGCAACAAGGGAGGCCCGTATGGACAGAGACAAGTAAGCAAAGGAAAGAGTAGAGTAAATTAGATCATTCAGGGAAGGTGGATGAGAAACAGTCAGGTCTCAGTAAGACTTTTAATTTATTGGAAAGATTGGTTTTTCCTCTGCATGAGATGGAAGCTAGTGGAGGTTTTGAGGATAAGAGTGACAGACTTACATTGTCAAAGAACCACTGTATCCTCCTGACTGTTCTCCTTGTTTCTGTCCTTCCCCCTTACAGACAGTTAAAGGGGAGTCTGACCTGACACCCAAATAAGGAAGGCCCCTGTGTTGAACTATTTTTGAGGGCTCTACTCTGGGCCTCCTCTGGCCACAATTTCCCTTTCTAGATCACACTCCAAATAGCCAGAACCCTGGAGTTCCTTACCCAAACTGCTCCAAGTCCACTTACAAGAACCTCAAGGGCCTCCCCTATTGGCTTGTTCTTCCAAGAGGGGTAACATCACCAATGTGTACACCATTAGGCTGTGGAGTTACCAACAGGTGGTGGTTTGTAATGGGTGTGGATGGAGCATGGACATATATACTATGGTGTCCATATGCATAAAAACAGCACTCCTTGTGGGGAATGGAACCAAAGCTGGGAATAGAAGAGTGGGTTGTAGGCTAGTGGAAGGAAAGTTATCTCCACATTGCTTACTTCCTAGCATAGAACTCTGAGGAGCCCCAGACTTGTAAATTTGTACAGGTCCTTGGGTCTATGTAAACATAACCTTATTTTTCACTCCATAAGACATACTCCCCCCGCCCCCTGCTCGAAAATCGGGGCAGGGACGTCTGTACATCTTATGGAGCAAATATTGCATCACGGACAGTGATGTGTATTACCGTGATGTGTGTCAGCAGTGGTGACAGTTGTTAGAAGAGGAAGCGGTGGATGCTTAAGTGTCCCACTTTACTGCTGAATCTCAGGGCATCTGGCCAGTTGCTGTCCGCCTCTGCCCATCACCCGGGACCTGGGAGAGTGCAGAGAGCTGCCTGACACTCCCAGCTACAACCTGTCGAATCAGCTGAGGATAATAACAGGTATGAGGTTTACTGGTGCTTGACCAGTTTAGAACGGATATTAGAGAAACTACAAAAAAGAGCTTTAAAGAAATGAAGACTCATCTAGCTGTAATTCCTGGGGGTCTTAATAGCCGGTTGCAACCGCTCGATGTTTCCATCAACAAACCATTTAAAGTCTTTATGCAAGAAGAATGGAACAAATGGATGGCTGCTGGTAATCATGATCTGATACCTTACTGGATGAATGAAGAGGCCCACTATCACTCAAATTTGGGAATGAGTGAAAACATCATGGCACTAAGTGAAGGATGAAACCATTGTACAGTCATTCAAAAAATCTGGCATTAGCAATGACTTTGATGGAACTGAAGATAGTATCATGTATGAACATAGCAAAGAAAGTGGAATCAGTGATTACGAACAACTGAGCTTCATAAATTCTGACACTAGTGTTGATGATCTTGGGGTTCCCAGAAAACTAGAAGAGTACTTAAACCTTAAAGTCTCTCCTCATTTGTTAATGACAGTGATGATGGTTCTTTTTTTTTTTTTTTTTAATTTTATT